>PVKA01004825.1:73960-95659 GCA_004027165.1 Ctenomys sociabilis
CAATCTTGATGGTGAGGGAGGCCAGGGGCTAAGGGACAGAAGCTGCCTGCTGTTCTCTAGGAACTGCTGGGGATCAGCATCTACCTAGCCTACCAGTCTCCAGCTGCACTGTCCCCACTGGCCAACCAGGGTACAGACCAAAGAAAGTCTAAGGAACACCGGCTCTTTTAATTGAAAGACAAAGGAAGGAAACCGGATGCCTAAGATGCACTGAACTAGGCACAGCCCGGGCCCACAGCCTCTCCTGCACCCCCCGGGCACCAAAGCAGGGCAAGGCTGATGGCTGGTGCCAAGCCCACTGCCCACTACACCGCTCCCTAGAAGGGGAGCTTGTTATCTTTGGCAGTTAAAAAGAATTTTTTTTTTTCCCTTCTGGAATTCAGATTCTAACATCGGGATGAGAAATGCATGAGATCAAACTTCATTTACAAACTTTTCCTCCTTGCTCCTTTCCATCCGGGCCCCAGGTGGCCTGGGGTTCCACCACCTCCTGGGGAGGGGGCTGGGCCACACTGACTCATTTGTGTGTGAACATTTGGCTGTAGGACTGTAAAAGCTCCCTTTACCAAAATCAATTCAAAGATTCAAAACAATCTATTGAAGAGTTTTGCAGCTAGCTTTTAAACCACTTATAAAAGACAACACACAGGAAAAATTAACCCCTGTGGCTCTATTAGGAACAGTATAATAAATGTACATTTAAAAGATCTATAAACACATATTTATCTGCAAAATGTTCTTGCATAAAACTGTTATTGAAAAGGCTTTCATTTTATCTTTGTGTTATTGTAATTTTATTGAATTGCTTATTCATTCTTTGATATTGTATTTTAATGGTATTATAAATCTATTTTATGTCTGATAGGAGCCTCATTGTAAACTGATATAACAGATAATATGGCAATTCACCATAAAAATTCTAAACCAAAAATGCAGATCAGAACGCAAAGAAGCACTTTAATTCATTCTTGGTTTCTTTTCATTTTATTTTTTAATTATTTTTCATGTGCTGGTTGCCATCTGTTGATAAAGGATGGTTGGGTGAAACTCACTGTACAACACAATAGGAACTTTTTGTATAATTCTATTCATAAAAAATGATAACAGTATAAAAGCATTACACTCCTCTAGACTAAGGATCATTAGCAAGTTCATTGTATAAACTGATTTAAATTAGTCACTTTTGGAACAAAATCCTTTTTTGTAAAATATCTTATTTTGGGTAATTTTTAGTATCATGAATAACAGAACAAAAAACCCCACTTTCTAAAATGTCTCCTATTATTTTTATCCCTTTATTAAAAACAATGAAAAACAATTATGATAAAAGATGGTATCAACATGGAGAGCAATTATGTCATAAACCCAACTAGGGCTCAGAAACTTAGCAGGAAGTTCATTCAATAAAAGTATCTTAACTTGCCATCTCTGAATGATAAAATCTCCATTATCAGAAGGAAATGATCTGGTCACCAATACTGTGGCAAACACCTTGACCCAAGGGAAGGGCTTTCCAGGACTGCTGGTGCCTGCCTGCAGGCCCCTCCCACAGCTCAAGGGCACTGCTACCAGCCTGGTGCCATGAGTAAATGCATCTAATTAATCTCAGCTCTACAGGGTCAGCAATCACTTACACCGAACTGGGGCGACCTGAGAGGTCCCTTCCTCCGCAAGACTACATTTGGATCTAAAAGGAGGCATCAGGTCCGTCTCCTCCTAAAGTCACACAGTTCACTCACTAGAGAAAAAGACCAACCAGACTGAGGTAAACCGTAGACGGCCACCTAACAACTTAGCAACATTATAAAAACAACCAAGCTATGAATAGCAGCTGCCAGGCGTGCCTGCACAGCTTCAGATAAAAGAAGAATGCTATAAACACAAAGCCTTCTGACTGAAAATACAGAAAAGTACTTTTTTTCTCCCTTAAGAATTTTTCACATAAATCACTGGTTCCACTAAATATTTTAAAGGTCTCACCAAGAATTTTAAAAAGCTATATTCATATCTATGGATATCACCCGGTAAGTCACAAATAACGAAACCACATGAAAGAAAGAAAAATGGCCGAAATTCCAACTTAGGCCTCTCCAGGTTGTCCTATGGAAGCCAGATCTCTTCAACTGATTTTCTCACCTGGGCCAGAGAAGACAATGTAGCAGCTTGGTGTTTCTGCCGGGATAAGGCAGAGGAAGCCCAGGTTCCCTCACTGTGTGTTCAGGCCACCCTCAGCACCATCACACAGAGGGAATGTTTCCACCCCAAGAACGTGGAGGAGAGAAAAGTAACCACCACACCAGCGTAAGAATAAGGACAGCAAAGTGACTCCTTTGCCCCAAAGGGCACAATCATCATTGCCCAAGCTTTCTGCTCAAGCTGCTAAAAGCTCCACTGATGGGTGGGAGATGGGCTTCACTAACTGGGTGATGGACATGGTCTCTCACAGTGCAGCCCCCAGGGGGGGTAGTGACCTGGCCCTTTTCTTTCCAATTCATTCCAAAACAAACAGCTGATGGAAGGGATGGAGCACTTCTTATCAAGCCTCCCCATGCTGATAGGATTGCAGCCCGCGTGGCTCAAAAAGTCAGAGCTCAGAGCTGCAAATAACTTCGAGGATCGGAGTAACCGCACCCTGGAATGTTTACTCATGTCATACTTCATACACACAGAAATAAATGGGGCATGTGTATGTAGGTTCTTAAACATAGCCTATGGGTAAGGTTCCCAGTTACCACCGGGCTCTTTCAAAAGGCTTGCTGCAGGGAACCACTCTCTGCTCCAAATGTAGGTAGTCCCTCATTTGTGTTTATTTCTAGCTCTAAATGACTGCCACACGTAGCTACCCTTCATTTGTTTCAACTATTTATACTGTTTCTAAGCTCTGTCTCTGCAGTTGCATATGATTCAGATCTCTTTATTTTGACTGCTCTATAATATTCCATGGTACCACTCTCATTTTTTAACCTAAAAAAGGAGTAATAGCCAGATCTACTGGCAGCACCGCCAGGCTACAGGCTGGCAATGACAGGACGCTGATGTCTGCCCAGCCTTTGGTACCTGAGGCTAGGAAGAGATGGCTCCAGGGATACTTCAGTGTCCACAGAAACTTCAGGGAATATTTTTATCTCTGGCTGTAGGAGGTTTCTGAGTCCTGAGCGGTGTGGAACTGGGAGGTGGAAAGGAAGCATTCTTTCTGAGGGGGTCCTCCTGAGATGGTCAGCAGACGCCAGCAGGGGCTCTCAGGACAGTCTAGTGATGCATCCTCTAATGAGGTAGGCTTCTGTCTCAAGGTCCTAAAGTCCTTGCCTGGCAAAGCGGTACTTACTGTCCTTTTAATATATGGAGGGTATAAAATTATGAGGAATGATAGGAATAAATAAGCAAACATAGCCTTTTACTTTAAAAATAATCAGGCTTAGTCCCTCTCCCTCACACCCCAGCCAATTCCTTAACTTCTGAGGAGCCCAGTTAATTCTTGCAGTGCAGACTCTGTGACCATGATGCACAGCAGTAGGGCTGCCACACAAATGGACATGGCTGTTCGCTGCCCAGTGGCTCCTGTAGCAGAGGTCCCAGAGACAACTTATAACCTCACAGTACCCCTCGTGCCCTGCAGGGGAGCCATCGAGCAGCTCACAGCTGGGCTGTCCCCGAGCAGCACTGTTCATTTTTGTATTTATTTATTAGTTTGGGGACTGATTCCAGGGCCCTTGCCCTGACTTACAACCTTAGCTCTTCTTATGTTTTATTTTGAGACAGGGCCTCACTAAGTCACTCTGTCTCAAATCAGAGCTCCGTCCTGCCTTCGTCTCCTTCTGAGTGCTGGGATTGCGGGCATGTGCCACCACACCTAGTCCTCAGCCTAACTTGGGACCCTATAAGTCAGTTTGGAATTTTAGATAAGACCTACCAGTGCCCGGTGCACAAAGAGCAGATGCAGGTCCTGGAAACTCAGGCTCCCAGCCACAACCAAGCAGCAAGGTTGGGACTACACCCTCCCATCCTGCTGCAGTAGCAAGGCCCTGTGCCCGTACTGTGCTTTATCCCCTTTTTTGGACTTGTGCATATATGACTGTTGGGTTCCTATTGTATGTAGCAATCTGGTTTTTCAAGCAACACGGAGTTGCAGGTATTTCTCTCACATGGAAACTGCTTTAAACAAGTCTTCCACTACCAAGTGTCCAGACACCTGCCCTGGGGTGCATGTTCACAGCACCAGATGCTAAAAGCGGGCCTGCCTCACCCAGAGGGGAGCTGCCCATGTCCATCCTGCTGCTATCCACCCCTCAGCTCTGGAGGGGAGGGTATGATCACGAGCTTCTGCACCGGGGATTGGCAGTTGGTGGTGTTTACTGATTGAAAGACTTTTAAAAATTAGAAAACCACTGTTATTATTGAAAAATGAGCTCCTATAAATACATGTAATTATAAAAATCAAATTTATTTCAGATACCAAAGGCACATAAGTTTCACAATTTAGTAAAACAACAAAAAAAAAAAATCAACATAATTCCATCAATGCACACCTTTGTTTCTTCTCCCCTATTTTTGTTGTGGTCATTCTTCTCCACCTCCGTGAGGATTCGGTGTCGAAGGACTATACAAGGTGGGGGCATTAGGTTCAGCTTTGCTATCAGCGATGCACAATTGGCTGATGAATACCCAGGCAACACCACATTAGCCGCCTCACAGTAAGCCCCAAGGAATGTCCATATCTAGGCCACAGGAAGCGCCCGGCTTCTTCTGCCCATCAGACACACTGGGGCAGTGCCACCCCGTCTCCTAAGCAAGGATGGAAAGTGCAGTCCACAGCCAACTTCCCGCACTGTCACACACCTTGGGAAGGTGTTTCTCCACATGCTGAAGGTGGCAGCTGCAGTCCCACACCTGAGCTGGCTGCTGCCACACATGGGAGCTACAGATGCTGCAGTGTCTTCTTTGGGTGACCTCTTCCAAACGCAGAAAATACAGCCTCCAATGTCACACTGCTGTGCACGGGGCTGCCCTCCCAGAGCATCCACGGGCCTCAGGCACAGAAGCCATCTTTGCAATCAAATGGAGAAGGAAGGAAATATCTTTGAAACCCGTAATTTGATGTTGGCCCTCTGCCCCTGTATCAACGCAGGTCTGTGCACATGCCACAGGCCTGCTTTACCCATGTGTGGAACACAGAACCACTGAGAAGGCCACTGAATCTGCTTCACGAACATTACCATCATCATTATTACCACTACTGTTTAATTTAGTAGTCTTGAGTCTTCCATAATTAGAAATTACCTACTTGAACTGTTTTAAGTTTTTAAATATCTATTGATTTTTGTGGTGCTAGGAATTAAACCCAAGGTCTCCCACATGATAGATAAAATCTACTCCAGTGCTGAGCTACATCACCAGCCCAAAATTTCCATTTTTTTTTTAAACATTTCTAATGAATTTTCTGAATGAAATCTAAGCGGCAAGCTTTGAAACAAAGTGAAAATATACTGAAGTTAGTCAAACAGGGTAAGACTAGGAAAACTAATAAATTTGTATCTGCTTGCTTAGCTGTTCTTTGTTTTTGTTCTTTTACGGTGCAGTGGACTGAACCCAGGGTCTCAGTAAGTCACTACATTGCTTGCTCTGGCTGACCTTGAACTCATGATCCTCCTGTCTCAGCCTCCCAGAGTGCTAGGACCTACAGTCCTGTGTCATCATGCCTGGCTGAGACTTTATTAAAATATCCCAATTGCTCTGATGCTAGGGCCAAATTCTGTGAACTCCAAACTGAGGTTCAACTTTTGAAAAAAGGAAGCTATTCCTGTGGGACACCGAGAGCATCCCTGGAACCAACTCCCACATGCAAAGCAGCATGCTGAAGGAGGGAGCCTAGAGGAGAAGAGGCTTCTGGGGTCCCAGTCCTGGAGGCCGGCAGCCGTGGGCCTATCTCAGATTACCTATGGGCACATAGGACTTTCCCAAAATCTGCCCAGAGAGTGTTCTTTAACAACTCTCTGACACAGTAGGCCCTGTGCCTCCCCTGCCATTGCTTCCAAAACAAGAGACAACCCAACTTAGAAAAGCAAAGTATCCTTGCATTATTTAGGCCAAGTCCAGAGGGGAAAACACTTTAAAATTAGAGAATCTCTGGGCACAGTGATTCCATAGAAGCACAATCATTTTTTATTTTTTCAATTCCATGAGTAGAAAGTGAAGAAACCATTTTCATATGAGCATATTTTTCTCCAAGGAATAGTTAGAAAAATGCTGATGTGGTGTCTCAATACATTTTACTACAACGCCATCAATTACATAAAAACACAATTAAGTCACTGTTTCAAAATCCTTAAATATTATTCAGCCAAAACCCAAAAGGATATTTGCAGTATTCCACAGTCATTATCTAAGAAGCTACATGCTGCAGCCGGCCACCTCTGCCGTACTCTGTAGGAATTAAACAAAGGTAATATACAGTCACAGTGCTCTCTGTCCTGGCCGCCTGGCCGAGCCCTATGAGCTCAGGTAATGAGGACGCCAATGGAGTCTCCTTCCACAGTCCAAGCACACATGCAACCCAAATGTCTTCACCAGGTGGGATCAGACCACAGGAACTTGGCCCCGTCTCTTTCTCTCTCTGGACCTCAGTTTTCTCCTCCATCAAATAAGACCATCAGTGTAACAGAATCTAAAGAGCTATGTGTGATCTTCTATGGCCTCTTTTCCCTCACCCAGAAACTGACAGCAAAAATCTGTGAGGCTAACATGGTGATTCATATACTTTCACATTCATAGTCTCTCCCCCCTCTGTCTCTCTCTCTCTCTCTCTCTCACACACACACACACACACACACACACACACGCAAGGGGACTTGCTGAGCGCCTGCTAAGCTGAGAACAAGGTTGCTGACTGTGATCATGTGAGCTCTGCCGGCCACCAACGTCAGCGGCACATGGCCACAATGCAGTGGGAAGGAAACTGTATGCCATCCATTCTTTCTGGACAAGAACTTGAATATGTGTTATTTTGTTAAATGAAAAAAAAAAAATCTTTCAGGTAACTATTCTGCCTCTGGGATTCCATGCCACAGGATGTAAATGGAAAGGATGCTACTGTACAAGACATGCAGGAGTTTCACTATGGCACAATTTATAAAAGAAAGGACTGTGAGCTGCTCAAATGTCCAACAAGAGAGTAGCTCGTGTATATCGTGGCCAGCAAGGGCCAGCCCGATAGCTCAGTGGACTAAAGCACCTGCTTAGGCTGGGCGCACTGGCGGGGGTTTGAGCCCCGGCATGCTGTGCCACCCCCACCAATGGAGTGTCCTGAGATATCAACTGAGACTGGGCAGGGTGGCATGAACCTGTAATCCCAGCGCTTGGGAAACTGAAAACAGGAGAATCACCATGAATCCAGTCTGTGTAGTGGGAACCTGTAGACCCTATCCTAAATACATAAAAAAAAAATTTTAAAACATGGAGTAGCACTATAGATGATATAAATATACATAATGAAACACAATATAGGATGTGCAACATATATGCATTGACAATATTTATTATGGAAAATATAATTCACACAGCAAAGTTTAAATAATTTCACCTGTACACCTACCACCTACATTCTAACTTTAACATTGCACACTATTTATCACCTCCATATCTATACATTCATCCATGTGTTTTAACCTTTAACCTGAAAAGCATGTCAGGGGCTGTGAGATAGCTTAGTAGAATAAGTGTTTGCCTGGCAAGCATAGGTTCCTGAGTTCAATCCCTGGTACAGCAAAAAGCAAAAGCATATCAAATTATAAATTGCCCACACCTAAGACATATCTTCATTAAAAACAGAAAAATACCATGTAGAGTATGTACATGCATTTATGATTTCGAATATCTGGATGGTTACATCACAAATTAGTAACAGTGCTTGCCCCTAAGGAGGGGACTTGAGGTTGGAAGAAGACTCTTAATTGGATGCCCTTTGGTTCATCTAGATTTTCCGTTATGTACATTATTGCTTTTTTAATAAAAAAATTAAAATGCATTTAGTTACAAAGGGAAGCTACTGTCAAGCCTCTCAAGGATCTACATGGAAAGCTGGGGCACACACAGAAGCCTGGTGCATGCAGACATGGGTGAGTGGTACACGAGTGTGTATGTGCATACACTCACATGCACACAGGAGCACCCACACCCAAAGGAGCCAAACGCTGAGCTTCCATGCCAAGGGCAGTGCTGACCTCCCATGATGCATCACTCCAAGTCCCTCCCTCATGAAGCTGCGATCTTGGGAGGGTGAAGCACATATCTTAGGGAGGTTTGTTATTAAGTTTCCAAGTAAGCTGCCCTCAGAAGCAGCATGTTTGTTGCTGTGAGAATCAAGCACACAGAACATATTAGGGAAAGGCAGTACCATTGTGGAAGGTTAGCTCTGTGTGAGGACTGCCCGTGTACAGGCTCTTTCCCTGTAAACATGCGTGCAACTTCAAATAGCCTCATAGATTTCACACTGTCTTTGGTTCCAATGAAGACCCGACGTAACCTGGACCAGTTTTCCCAAGCCAGGAGAATATAAAACTGCAGGGCCAAGCCTAGTTGCATTTGGCCCAGGAAATTTGTGGAAGGCATCCCAGGAGGAAGTGACCCATCTAAAATGAAGACTTTCTTTCCTTTTGTTCTCCATCTGATAGCAAGGCATTAACTTTCTATTCCAGCTTTTAAAATAGCAAAGGAAATTAAAAATCAAAAAAAAAAAAATCATTAAGGACCACTGTGAACAGCACTATAAGTTAAATATTCAAAGTTTAAAAACCTATTACATATAAACCCTTGACAAGTTTATATGGTTCTTTCCTAAGGCATGCATGTTCAGGTTCTAGACTTTAAGCCTAAAGGGTGCACACAGATGCTTTTGGGTAGCAGATTTCTATGTATGTTTTCAATCCCAAGAAGTATACTGTACCTTGTAAAAATAATAATATTAAAAACTGAGTTAACTGAAAATATGATGAGTTATGTCAGCATATCAGGATAAATATCTGAAATCCTCACTCTCCTACATATTAAAAAGGATATGGTCACTAATGAGAGGAAAGGAAAACATAATTTGCTAGCATTAAACTAGTAAAAAAAAAATCATCCCTTTGGTTAAGAATAAGCTGTGAAGATACTGACTTCAGGTAAGTTATATGCATATCTACTATATACACGCACATAATATAGATTTTGCACATACATGCATGTACACATGCACATACACAAACACACAATACATATGTGATTGATCCAGGCAGCTTACTTAAAAATATTAGGTAGTATGCAGGAATTTGCATCAAGTAACATATCTTTAAAAAATACATTGCAAATTACCTAAACGTCAAAATTCAATACACAAAATAAAACCAACTGTATTGGGAAAAATAAAGAAATAAAATGCAACAGTAAATTCTCTTATTTGTTTAAACAGCCTCCTTTTCAGAGTTTCTGTGGACACTGTCTCTCGTTGCATCTGCAAACCAACACATCTGCTGTCAGGTCACCAAGGCATTTGACAACATCATTTTAGAACCTTTAGTTACCGAGATATCAATAATTAAATGCATTCAGTTCACACTTTGTTCTTGTGGATACCAGCTATTTATCTCTGTCCTCTGAAGAAGCTAATGGTATAATGGGCAAAACATCAAGAATAATTAAGAAAAACATTGCTATAAACTCTGACAGAGGAAATGCAACTTTTGCCCAGGACCCCAGCTAGAATCCATTTATATGGGATCCACCCAACAGCAACAAAACTGCTACAAAGAGAGTTCAACTCAAAAAGCAGGCCCCCTGCTCAGTCTGTGTACCTTAGAGAATGACCAAGGTGCACCCAAGTTATACAACCGAGCCTGGGCCCTGAGAGGGCAGAGGCATGTGCCTGTAACCTGTATCAGGTACCGTGTGGGCCAGCACCTCTGCCAGGCCAGGGGCAGGCACTGGGAGGACAGAGACAGCAGAAATGTTTTGCCTCCGAGGCCTAGCCATGCCCATCCCACCCAGCCTACGGAACACTCACCTTCACATGCTGATCTGCATAATTAACTGGCACTGAAACAGAAGGTCTGAGAATGTCTTACTTGTGGAATAGCCAGTTATATCATCAGTCACATGCCCATTTTTCTTTAGCAGATTGTCTCTCTCTCCTTTCATACCCACCAAAAAATAAAAATAAAAGGGAACAAACAGTGGGTTTTTCTTCTCTGAGTAACACCCAGGTCTATTCAGCACAGAAACTTTCCAGCAGGAGATTATATTTTAATGCAGTAACAATTAATTACAATACCATAAACACAATGCACATATCGTAATGTAAGAATAAGAATTATCTGGAACCATAGTAATAGGAGACAGCATTGAAGAGGCAGCCGTTCAGATAAGCTCTGTCACCTATGTGCATATCCTTGCAAAAATCTTTATTTTAGTTGTCATCTAAATGGGGAGAGCTTCCAATTGCTGCTCACGGATCTCTTTACACACATGAGACTTGATGGTCAATCTTCTATATGCTGTCATAGCATCTATGTTTAAACTTCAAAAAGCCACATTTACAAAAAAAAATATTCCTGTCTCATCAGCCTTCTCATCTTTGCAGTCATATCAAGTTATTAATGATAGAGATACGGAAAATATGAAGTTGAAATAAGCTACCCAAACTCAAGGGGAAGAAATGTGATGGGTATTACTTTGTCAAGCCTAATTGTATAATTACTTCTTGGCTTGGTCACCTATGCTTGGAACAAGAAATAAGAGACAATGGTGATTTCTTATTGCAGAAATGAAGGTGTCAAGCTGTCTCGTGAGGTCTGCATAAGCAGAGCTAAAGTGTGCGTTTATATCATATTACCACAATTACAATCTTCCCCAGCCATGGTAAGAACGTGGTAGTGGGAGGTCTGTGCTGGCAACAGGCCCACTACAGTTTGCTTGTGCATGACCTTTTGGGTGCAGCCAGAGAAGGGGGAGCTCTGCTTTTGGTGCCTGTCTTGCCCTCACTGCACAGCAGGGAAACCCTTGAACTGCTTGCTACCCGCAACCTGCATACTAACAGCAATAAAGTAATTTTTTTTAAATAGTGTTAATAAGGAGGCTACTAATACCAACTAACCACTAGATGGCTTTAGATTTTTCACCTCTGCAAATCTGAAGGTGAATTATTTATGGTTTTGGGGTTGTTTTTCCGACTTCAAGGCTCTAGGGGGATCTGGGTTGAGCTCCAAGAGTACAAGGGCCTGCATGGATAAGGAAAGACTCCCTACTGTGGCTCTCCTTTCCTGTCTCTCTCTGCACATCATGCCTTCCCTTATAGTTAAAGAACTACTTGCAAAGATACGTAATTCTAACTTCAGGACTGTCAGCCTCAGATAAACTATAGAGAAGATACCATACCAAAAGCTTATTTATTTTCACATCAAATACAAACCACTTTTCATTTCTCTTAATGGAAAGAGAGAAACAGACACAGAAAAGGAGAGAAAGGAGAAAGGAAGAGACAGAGAGAGGAGAGAGAGACAGAAGAGAGACAGAGAGGAGAGAAAGTAGGGAGAGAGAGCAGAGGAAAGAGAGAGAGACAAAGAGGAGAAAGAGATGAAGAAAGAGCAGAGAGACAGAGAGGAGAGAAAGATCAGAGAGCAGAGGAGAGAGAGGAAAGAAAGAGAGAAAGAGAGAGAGAGAGAGGAGAGAGAGAGAGAGCATGAGAGTGCCTGAGAGCAAGCTCAGGAACACAACTAGGAAAAGGGAAAAAAATGAAATTCCATTATAACTGGCTTCCTCAAGCTCCAGCCTGGGATATGAGTAATCACAAAAACTGTATCATCAGCTTTTTTTATTTTCCTTACACTGGATTCTTCCTTTATTTCCTTTCAAAGAGAGGGTAAGATCTTTTTTTCAATATTTTTTTTAATTCATAAAAGCTGCTGTGTGATTATTGAAAGGTTGGTTTCTCTTTCTAAGAGTTCTTGCTTCTACAAGACTTTTAAATGTAAGGGCAAAATAAAACCTCCCAGCAGTTGGCCCGAGTGAGATGCAAGCCTTTCACCTGCCTGGCTTCTGTATGTACTAGAGAACTCCCACCCCTGGCAGGGGCAGCTCGGAGTGACCCGTGGGCTGCCCTGGACCTGGAGTTTCAACAGGGACTTTGGGACACAGCCTTTCTGCTGCCTGGATGTTCTGCGAACATGTCCTGATGCTCCAGATACTGATCCCCCAGTGCCGCCAGCGGGGAGCAGGAGGAGGTCACTGGGGCGGGGCATCCAGCTAGCAGGAGCCCCTCCTCCCACCAGCGCCAAGCCCTGGGCATCCTCCATTCTTTCTCTCCTCTCCACCACCTCCCATCTTTACTCATGAGAGGGGAAGAGGAATTAAAAATAAAAATGTAGTTGCTGCCATGCCATGTGGGCCACATGACCCTCTGGATTGAAAACACGATTAAAAAAAAAAAAAGAAGAAGAAACAACAGCTAAATTCCACTTAAAACTGGAAAAGGAAGGCATGGTGGTACGCACCTGTCATCCTAGCATGCTGGGAAGCAGAGGACCCTTCTGCTGAAGCTCAGCCTGGAAAACTGAGCAACTTAGCAAAAATATGATTAAAAAAAAAAAAAAAAATTTTAAAAAAGCTTGGGGATCTAGCAGTGTGAAAGCCCTGGGTTTAATCTCCAGGACCAAAAAGAACAAATTGAAAAGTCTGTAACTCCTCCAGACCAGGAGGCCAGAGAGAAGCTGACCCCAGACACAGAGGAAGCACTCAGGAAAAGGCTTTCCCAGCAGCCTTTGGTGGCAAGGAAACACTGATATCGACAAAGCTTGGGCTCGGGACTCCCAGGAGTGAGGTGCCCACCCAGGTGGCATAGGGCACAACCACAGCCACCACTCGGTGGGAGGACCATGGGAAATCATGGCCAAGCAGGGCTGGCCTTTCCTGAAACCTCCCTTACCATGTGTACTGCTTTGCAATAGTGCAATTCAGACTGCCCCAAAGAGCCGCTCTTTCTCCCCTCTGAAGATTCAAGGCCAAGTGTAACCCTGACCTAAGGTAGAGGCCAGCTAACTCTTGCATCTGAGAAGCAAGGTGTGTACAGGGGATATAGACATGGCCATAAGCAGAGTGCCTGAGCTCACACAGACCTGAACAACAGAAAACACGAAAGTAAAAAGTTTTGTGGCTAACCCAGGAGAATCACAAGTATAAGCCTAACCTGGATAGTTCAGTGCCTCACTCAGACTCTGTCTCAAAAATGCAGTGAAGGCGCAGGGGAAATAGCACAGTAGAATAAGTGCTCACCTGGCAAGTGCAGGGTCTTGAGTTCAATCCCCAGTACTACAAAAAAATAAATAAATAAAACACACTCAAAATGAAGTAAAATAATGATAACGCATAAAAGTCTGCGGATGAGCCAGCCTAATAGCTCAGTGGACTACAGCGCAGCCCTGCCCATGGGGCACGCTACTGGGATCGAGACAGGGTGTGGTGGCGTGAGATGGTAATCCCAAGGTTTGGGAGACTGAAAACAGCAGAATCAAGCCTGATCTATGTAGTGAAACTCTGTAGACCCTGTCCTAAATACAGAAAAATAATTAAAACATAAAGAAAAAGTCTGAGGGTGTAGCTCAGCCGGAGTTAAAATCCAGATTTAATTTCTAAGATTGCAAAAAAAAACAGTAAAACAAAACAAAACAAACAAGGTAAAGGTATGCACTATCTATTTTGGGTGCACTGATGAATTAAAAAGGGGCATCAATTTTCTTTCATAGCTTAAAAATAGCTCACTTATTATTTCTTGTTTTTGTCACTGGTATTTCCTGTCTTCTGTGAATTGCTATTATTTTTTAAAATTAATCTGCTATCACACAGCATCAAGACAACCATAGTTACAATGTTGCCAAGTGCAGGGGCTTAGAAGGTACAGGGAAGTTTCACAAGTACTGTGTCGCTTCACAGGGAAAGGAAGACAAGTCCTCTCGTGAAGACGTGTTTTCTGGAAATGGCAGAGATACACAGAGAGAGGAGAGTACAGCTAGCTGTAAGGAGGCAGGCCGTTGGCCCCACTAGCTCTTGCGCCGCAGCCCAGGGCTCTGCGTACCACGTGTTTACCAATCGCTGGACAAACTGTAACAGTCTGATGATGACATCCATTTTATGTTCCCAAGCCAGCCCACACTGCACCTTCTCCAAGAGGACAACTGCTCCTGAAGGCAGAGCCACCCAGCTCCTGTGCCCAAGCTACAGCTGCTGCCACCTTCCAAGAATAAGGTCTCTTGGGCAGAGAAACTTCAAGAAAGGAAGATACAGCGCAGGAAGTGCCCTCTGAGATGCCAAAGGAGTTTCCTTTTCATCCTCTCACTTTTCCCACTTCAGCCTGAGTCCCCAAAAGGGAGTTTCCCACCACAACAACATACAGAATCATTGGATGAGGGTGAAATCCTCCTCGCCTGCTAAGACCCTTGGTCATACGAGAGTGCAAACCCTGGCTGATCCTTTTGTCTTTTTGGCTGTCCGTGACATGGAGTGTTCTGACCCTCCTGACAATATGATCATTGTAGACTTTATTATTACATCGGGAACGCCATGATGTGTTTAGTAATTGATTACAGAGACACGGCCCAGAACGCTGCTCCCCCACTCACAGCCACAATTCCAGTAACCTAACTGCCTAATAGTCCTGGAATGTATAAACAGTGTTAACTGCTGCATTCCCCACCAGACATGGCAGAAGGAACTACCAGGCAAGCAGGCTTGGAGAAATGAGAATGGTTTTCATTTATTGAACAACAGGATGTCACAGGTAGAAACTTAGATTCCCTGTTTTGGAACAAGGGTGCCAGATTACTCATCATCAGACTTTACGTGGGGGCTAACCCACCGAGATTGTCAGCTGTGCTTGGGAGCTGAGATAAGCAACAAAGTTTTTACAGGAGGCCATCATGGGTGACACTTGCCCTCCGTTTGGTACACATTAGCAAACTACAAAGATGAGCTTATTAAAAAGCTCCACTGCTCACTATTTCTAATTTCATGGATACCATGATAGGAATGTAAGGTAAGAGACAAAAAAAAAAGGGCCATGGTGGACCAGAATTGTAATCAGACTGATTTATGAACTTGCTAACAGGAGAAAAGACAGGCCAAATAAACCAGGGAAAAAAAGCCACAGGTTCAACAGTCCTAGGAATTGGGGCGGCAGGAACCGTAAGTGACGAGACAGCTGTGCCACCAGCTCTCTCTCAGAACAGTACAGCTGCCCTCCCTAGCACAGCCAGCCCCAAGGGGATGAAACCATGGGCTCCAGGGAGTCGTGACCCCTGCATACACGTTCCCGCACAGCGCTGGAGCCTCAGCTCTGTCTTCTGTAACAAGTTAATATACAATAGGTACAACCAGCCCCAAAACAGGATTCGCATCATTTCTTCCATCTCCATGTCATCTTCAAAGCAAAACAGCCCCCTTAATCAGCAAATCCTCAGTCCAACTCTTGATCTGCAGTGCAGCCTAGATCTCCAGGTAAATGCACTTTAAATCACCACACAAGGACCAATGAACATCCTGTTTGAAAAAAAAAAAAAAAAAAAAAAAAAAAAAAAAAAAAAAAAAAAAAAAAAACAAGCATCCCATAACTGGAGCCCACAAAGAGCAGGGTGTGTGTCCTGGGGAGCCCAACCATGGCAAGTGAACCACTATGGTGGGACTTCCTGGACCAGCAGGACGCACTTCACCTTGGCCAGTGAGTTCCTGTTAAAAATGGCCCCGTCATCTACCTCAGCCAGGTTCTTGCGCGAACACTAATAAGGACTTGTTTGTTGAACTGAAAAATCATTACCAGAGAACACATCAAGTAATGAAAGATGTTTTCCTCAGAGAAATGTTAAATACTTCACTTCTTTCACAAGGAATGAGTACATGTGTTTCCAAATAATACCTTTCTCCCTCCCCATCTACACTTCCTCACAGTCTTGCAGCTCCTGGACCCAATGTGAGTGTGCTCCTGTGGCCGGGCCCTCAGAACCAAGAACACACTGTTGTTTTATTTTCCTTTTGCCCGGCAGAGCACATTTGTTCTATTACTTATTCACCTAACCATCTCAGTAGGAACCTTGGGCATGTAGCAGAGTCCTTGCTGCCTCTACCATGTATTCAGAGAAGCAAGAGAAAACAATACCACCACGGGCCTCACACATTATACCAAGGTAGTACTTGCTAACTAATACATAAGAAAGAGCCATTTTGCTCCAGGCCTAAAGCAAAAGCAAAGGACAGAAACGGAAGGTGGCTACAGGGGAGGCACTTCACCAGGTGAAACCCACTGGTGACCCCATCTTCTCTGCTGGTGAAGATGAATCCTTCCCCTTAACAAATGTCCTTCCTTGGGCAGATGAGTGTTCCAGAATGTTCTCCCCTACAGGGAGTCACACTGGTTAATTTGTGCTTCCTTTATCCAGAATCCTGGGGGGGGGGGGGCAAGCAGGCTTTGAGTCTGTGGCAGCTAAGTTAGGAAAATCCAAAATGACTTCCAGGTAACCTTGTCTCACTCTGAGAGGCAACTACAAGAGGCAAGTGAATGTCATTTAGATAAAACACTCAAATAACAAGTCAGCCCAGTGGGCCAGGGGTGTCCTGGGTTTTTCTTACTATAAAATATGACTTTCAATGGGGTATCTCTATCCTGCTACAGCCCCTAGAGAGACAGGAGACCCTTGGGTTGTCTGATTTCTAGACAGAGAAATCCTAAACCAGGGTTGGGGATGCTGGAATTCTGCCCAAAATGTACACGTGGCCGGGTGTGGCACTCACCTGCAATCCCAGAGCCCTGGGAGGTCAAAGCAGGAGGAATGCAAGTTCAAGCCAAAGCAGGAGTACCACAAGTTCAAGCCCTTCTGAAACTTAGCAACATCGTCTTTCAAAATAAAACATTAAAAAAGGAATGGAGATGGAGTCCAGTGTGAAAGTACTGGGTTCAAATCCTAGTACTATTAAAAAGAAAATGAAAAAGAAAAAAAAACAGAAAAAGAACCAGGCCTCCACCAAAGAATACTAAATCTGCCCCTCCTTCCCTCTGTTCCTCTTTCTTCTTTTGCCTTTACCTAGTAGGCTATTTAAACAACTGCCTGGAGTTACCTGGGCGAACAAGGAGTATTAAATACTAACAGGGCTCTCCAGTAAAATAACTTGCAAGAACTTCACCGAACTTGAAGGCTTCTCTCACTTTCCCCCCTTTTATTTGGTTTTCCTATTTTTAGGAGGGAGCTAATTCCAATCTGATTTCACCATCATTAAAGGTTGATGTCCTTTATATGTGAAACCATAAATCCACCAGAAAGGCATCCGAGAGAACTTTCTTCCTCTGCCCTTCCCTAATCAGCCACCACATTTTGGAATTGCTTTGGCTGACATTAGGCGATGTGCTATGTCAGCAGTTATTAGGAAAAGAGAGATGGCAAGTGCAAGAATTTCTTTTCCAGGGCTGTGATACGCTGTCCCCAGGGTCCTCTTCCAAACAGCCAGGTCCCACAGGGGAAAAGAGGTCTTCTCACCTGCCCAGGTGACCTCACACAAGCACTGGAGCCTGGGGCAAGCATCCACCGGAATCTCTGGCAGGCTCACCATGGCACAGGCCCTGGTTAGTCAACAACCTTGCCTAGAAAATGCCAAAATTAAAGGGCAATTGATATGTGGTCAGAGAACGCAGAGACCAGCTGCCTGCCCATGCAAGTTGAAATCCGAGAAGGCCACCAAAGGGACACTGGCTACAGACTGAAGCAGCTGCTTGCAGAAATCCCTCATTTCTCGAAGTTCTGAACATGAGCACTTCCTCCACTCACCTACACAGGTGAGTCTTCTCTGAGAGCTCCCACCGCCAGAGAGGTGCTTTTGCTTGAGTCGATTTCCCTCTCATCAAAAGGCCAAGGCCATGGCATCCACAGTGGACTCCAAGTGCACCATGGGAGCAGGTGGGTGTCACATGCTGAAACTCGGCCACATGAGACCTGCTTGGGATTCTTGACAATAAAACCCTGGCACTGGCATGGGGAGAGAGCATGAGGCGGAGATGCTACTGTTCGGTCAGATCAGGTGCACCCTGAAAACCGGGTCCCAACTTAAAAAAAAAAAAATCACTTTCTTCCTTCTCATGACTTCTAATATCCAAGCCTTTTTTCCTCCTGCTAATTTTAGAAGTCCTGCTATTCTTTGGGAAGAGAATGGTGTGAAAATCAAGCATAGTATCCAAAAATAAAAGAGTAGATCTGTTTCAGAGTTTGCAGCATATTTAACTGAAAAGCAACTCGAGCTATGCCACTTTCTATCTGGTCTTTAATACATTTTCCAATTCCTCTGGAATATTTTAGCTTTAGGAAGAGAATGAAGGAACTTCCCAGTCTACGAATATATTTTGGAACCAGAATTGGGCAGTGAAAATGGTCTGCAGACCACCACTGGGGGCCTTTCAGAGTGTGACACTAGGTCGTATGTGACACTAGGTCGTCAACCTTGTGATGGGACGCTCTCTCTACAGTACTTTCTGTGGCACATGGGAATCTAACCTAAATTTTCCTTGGGAATCTAACCCATATTCCAGGTGGGTGCGAAGCAGGTGAATGAGTGGAGACTGTGCTCTGTGGGCGCAGAAGACCAACTTTGTCATTCGTCTTTCAAGTCCCCGCTTTCATTTCGTAAAATATCCTAAGAAACGCCATCCTTTCCAACCCAAACCGCAGAAGGACATCGGAACGCACTCATCCAGAGTCCCACTCCAGCTCGGGAGAACCCCAGATTCTCCCAAGTAGCTGAGCACGGTGTCCAGGGGAGCAGAAGGAACAGCAGCAGGTCTCCAGTGCCTGCCTGCAGACCCCAGCCCACACCTTCTCACCAGCCAGGGAAGCCAGATTTGTGACGGAAAGTTAGTCTCTGCGTCAGGCCCTTCACGCAAATAATAAATATCACTTCTTCTCATAATCGGACTTTTCTCCAGCATCGTCTTTGAATGTTGAACCTTTTTCAATTAATTAAAAACTATGCACTGCAGAGTTGCATATTTTATCAGCCCTCAGCTGCTTAAGTGTCTAGAAAAGACCCAGCAGTTTTTCTTTTTCTTTCTTTCTTTTTTTTTTTTTCCAGGCAACCCAGAGCAAGTACTTGCAAGGGTCATATCTTTTTAATTATCTTTTCTCTCTTTGATTAATTATTCCGTCTGACAATAGCGTGTTTCTAATGCTATTCACCTGCCTTTGATGATTGACAACTTTTCTGTCTGATTCAGAGCAAACAGCTGCTGCCACGATCTCCTGGCAACCCGGGTGTGATGAATGAGCCCCCAAGATGGATGGCTGCAATAAATCATGTCTCCAGCCATAAAACTGAGAGAAGAGGATAAGAAGAAAAGCGGACAAAAAACAAAACAAGGTTTCTTCCCATGAGTGCACTCAGTTCCTTACCAATTATACCTGCAATGGACTCTGCACCTATGAATAGCAAAGTTTTTCTAATCAGTAAAAACGGGATGATGCCATTTGTAGCAAAGGTGTTTACAACGGTTCCTGCAAATTGGCGCTTGTACTCCAATTACCTCCAACGCTGCCCAAGTACAAGGGCAGTTGATCAAAGTTTTCTCTTCTTCCATGAAGTCTCGGCAAGAAACAATAATCATCTTTCTATTCAGGGGGTTTGAGTCCAGGCACCAACAAAGGACACGAGTCTGACCCTATCTGGTTTCTGACCACACTGAGGCGAACCCGGAAGTGTAGCCCGAGTCACACTGTGTGCAGCACCAATGATCGGACTGCTAATAACGCTTTCAAAACAAGCGCCCACAAAGTTGCCTTGAGCTGGGGAGTGAGTATGCCGCCTTTCCCTTTCTTTCCCGTTTATGCCAGATGCAAGCTTTCTAAACCCGTCAAGGAAAAGTTTGTCACAGAAGCCTCAAGATAGGAACATGCAATGCTTCTACAGATTCCAGGTCCTCATTTCTTTCAAGAAAAAAAAAAAAAAAAAAAAAAAACTATCCCAATCTAACTTTCTATGCCATCATTTTTTTTTAAATTAATGTCCCCACTAGAAGTCACATAAGAAGCTTTAAATTTAATTAACAAAGCTAAATAAAGTCACATATTTAATAGAATCTCTCACCATTGAATTGCACTATCAGAGCTCTCTCTGTTGGTGAGGAGAAAGAGCAGGGAGGCCAGCTTAGTTTCTGTTTTCTTTTTGCCACCAGGAGCAAGGCACCGAGGCCTCTCTGAAGAAGTTATTGGCAAAGCCGCACTTCAGGCAGCCGGGGGCTCCGGCCTAAGCCTGCCTGCATCCCTAAACTCATCCAGTAGGTGGGGGTGTCCTGGTGCACACAGTACACGGGTGCGAAGAGAACCAGGAGTGATGAGCTGGCCAGGCTTGGAAACAGCTGTCCACATCAGTCCTGGTGGGGCGATGGGGGCCCAGCTGCGGAGGACAGAGTGCAGACACAAAGAGGAAGAGGCTGCTGGGAGTAGGGGCAGGGAGCCTCAGAGATCATTTTTTATCTGAAATATTCCTGAGACGTGGAAGTCTCTGCTTCTTCATTCTCACACCACTAACCAAGCCAACTAGGATTTTTTTAAAGTTATATTGTGCTAAGCTTTTAAGATAGATTTAAAAAAAAAAAAAAAAGCATGACACAGAGTTTAAAAAATCAGACAAGGGTTCTGGCTTCAGCAACTTGAGCTCTGTTTATATTTTAATGTTTCGTACGTGACTGTGTCTATGGGGGAGGAGAGGGAGAGAGAGAAAGTTGCCTGTTGGCTTCAGTGTAAATCACAGACACTTCATTTTTTCCCCTGTGTCCTTGGAAATTATTCAGAATTAAAACTCCTCCCCACGTGATTTCTGAGGTGGGTGTCTTCTCCATTATAAATGGGAGGGCTTGTGTCTGGTCAGCAGCAATGAGAACCCAAGGCCAATCAATGGGGACACACACACACACACACACACACACACACACACACACACACGCCCCTTCTCTGCCCCGCTGGTCCAACTCTCAAGTTACAGGTTTACACGGCAAGTCTAAATAATATTCAAAATGATAAATGGCACCCGAATCCCGGCATCCACCATCAATCTTTTTTTAAGGAACATCCATCTTCAATAACGCACGTTTGAATCATGTGAAGCTAGGGGCCCCGAGATTCATTTATACCACACCTCACAAGCTGGGCTGGCTTGAATGATACCTGTCAACCTTTTCTTAACCCCTCCCCTGACTGAAGGGGAACAAGGGGGGGAAGGAGTGGGGGTTGGGGGAGGACAGGAGCAGCAGGGGCTGAACAGTGTGGTTTAGCAGATAAAACGGAAGAACAGAACCTCCCTGACGCCTCTGCCAGTCTCACGGCCTGCCACACCACACGCCCCGACAGCGATTCCGCGGAGGAGCCGGCTGCCGCCTCCCCTCTCCCCTGCCTCTCCTCTCTCCTCCCTCTCTCTCTAGCCAAATCAGCAGTGCTCTCTCTCTGGAAGCCACACTGTACTGTGGGGAGCAGGAGGAGACAGCATCCTCAGAACTGGGCCTCCCTCCCCTCCCTCTTGTCTGGATGGGGCCCATATGATAAATGACATATGTCATTCTGTCAGGAGGGAAGGGTGGGTCAGTGATGTATGACTCCGCTGAAAAGGAAATCGACTGTTTGGCATGGTGTAGCTCTTCCCCACCAGGATTTGGTTTCC
>PVKA01004826.1:0-29239 GCA_004027165.1 Ctenomys sociabilis
CTTCCTTCCTTCCTTCCTTCCTTCCTTCCTTCCTTCCTTCCTTCCTTCCTTCCTTTTCTTCCCTTCTTTCTTTCTTCCTTCCCTGTCTTTCTTTCTGGGAGAGCCTTTCTGCTGAGTTGCTAAGTTACCCAGGCTAGTCTTGATCTTGAGATCTTTTTGCCTTAGCCTCCCAGATTGTTGGTGTTAACGGTTTATGTCTAGTTGTCCCCAGAAAGCCTCATACAGTCATAGGGAAAACTTTTAGAAGTTGTGATTAATTCATGATCTAATGCCGGAATTGTGGGTGTGAATGCTACACCTGCTCTAGGTCAGATTCCTTGGATGCAGTATAAGGAAGGGAGAAAGGCTTGTTCTCTTGTTCTCTCTGCTTCCTGCAGCTGCAGCCTCTCCTCCTCCCTTTTTGCTTTTTGCTGGCTTCTGCCACCATGAACAGCTGCCCTCTGCCATGTGCCACTCTGCCTTGGAGCTAGCTGAGCATGGACTGAAACCTCCCCAAACTGTGAAACTTTACTTTCTTAATTTTGGGCGTCAGGTACTTTGTCCCAGCAAAGAGAGAAAACTAAGATAGTTGGTTGGCATTAAGGACGTGCACCACAACCCCCAGCTCTCAAACCAATCTTTTGAGAGAGATACACAAACATTCCTGTATGCGGTTTAACTGAGATGCCTGATAGTGTGGTGTTCATGGATCCCATTGATTTTCCACTGGAGAATTCACATTTACCAATAACAAAGCCAAAAAGTAAAAATGTAGATAACAAATAAATACAAGTGAAATAAAAGGCGCTGCCATGTGCAGTGCATTTTTGTCATTACCCCTCTAATACCTGTCTCTAGAGCTGAAGGAGATCACATGCATTTGGTTTGTAGCTGCACTAACTCCAACTATTGGGTCAATAATAAGTATGCAGTTGCTTCCGGGCAATAGAAATTCAGTGCACTTGTTTTATAAATTGCTTTTCAGCTACAAGTTACTACACATAGTGTGAATAGATTTTTGACCAAGGGTTGGCAGCTTCAGTAGACGTGGCCTTGGTGAGAGCTTTGTTTCTAGTGTTACTGAAGGTGAGATGGGACGTGTCTCCTTAACCCAGCCCTTTTTATGCCCTGGGGGATGACAGGTATGCTGTATCTTTCAGACACTTTTATTGTACAGAAGTTATTTCCTAGGGAATGGGTTTCTACAGAAAGCAAGACAAGGGTTTGTCATTCTTACTGGATGGAGGCAGGTGGGGTGAGGAGGCGCTTGGGCTGAGGATGATAGCTCTTTTGGTGTCCTTGATTCCCAAGTGCACTTGCTTTTCAAGAAGACTCCCTGGGCTGAGGGTTTGGTGACCAGAAACCCTCAAACAGCAAGGTCAAGATAGGAGACCAGGTTACTAAATCAGTAGCTGTTCATTCCAACTGTAATTTCTGATTTTTAAAATGATTTTATTGAGAAACAAGTAATAATGAGACAGTTTCAAAACTAATTAGTAGGACAGTTTCAATAATAAATACATTGCACATTGTTGTCTTAGTGGTTATTCATTGTATGTAATTCGTGATTTTAATTGTTTATTTATGAGCTAACCATTTACCCTACTACTCTGGGGTCCTACAGCTGTTCCAAACTGTCTGTCTAACACCTCCTACACTGCGATTTATTAATTACATCCTGAACCACAAACGCAGGCCCCAAAAGACCAGTTATTTCTCGGGGCCCATAGGTTGACAGGAGATGCTAGTAAATTACCTGTTAATCAGTTGAGCGCCTCATCTGCTGGCAGTCACCACAGATCCATCGTGTCATTGCTTTGGTGACTGCTGCTGGGTATAGGCACTGTGCTTGCCCTTAACTAAATGGTCCCACATGGTGCTTCCCCTGCTCCCCTAGCCCAGGTCTGGGCTCCTCAGCACCGTATCCACTGGGCAGGAAAAGGCAAGGAAGAAGCTGGGCCCCTGACCTTCTGGGGCTGCACTGCCATGCTTTTTCTTAGCTACACACAGAGAGAGTTATGCGCCCACCTTCCCGGGTCACTAAATACAAGATGCCTGTTGCTCTCGGGTAGCTCAAGGCCAAGCGCCCAGAGCATTAGGACAGCCCTGCTGGAGGCTGAGGCTGCGGACTTCCTCCTGCCACCTCTCCCCCGGCACCCCTGAGTTAATGAATGGAAACCGCAGGCTCATTTCGCAACACACTGCATCCCCAGAGATGCTGCTGCTTGTTCTTCCTTCTGCAACTGGAAACTTCTGTATGTCATTTATGTTTAAGTGGTAGATGAGTTTGTGGCTGGGAATGAATGCTCATCAACTGGGGCCTTTGTGGACACTTCAGTCTGCTAGTCAGACTCAAAGACAATACCAGACAGCGTGTGCCCCCGCAAGCCAGCACCCTGGGCGATGCATCCACAGACGTGCTTCCAAGTCAGTCCATGTTAGTCCTGAACTATGAGGCAAACCCAACTTCACCAGTGGTGCCACTCAGGCCATTCAATTAACTAAGACATAGTGTAGGATGCTGAAGGAAAATATTGGGGCTGGGGAGATGGCTCAGTGGAATAAACACTTCCCTGGCAAGTGCAAGGGCCTGAGTTCAATTCCCAGTTTCACCAAAAAAAAAAAAAAAAAAAAAAAAAGATAATCCTTCATTGATTATCCTATAGTTTCTCAAACTAGGATCCTATTTGCAGGGTGTTTGTGGCCACTAAAATGTCCACAAAAATTTTATACATAAACCTTTATAGAAAGAAGGCATACAACTTCCTAACAGATCTGAGAGGGTCAGTGATAAAATAATAGTTTACTACTTGTAATTAGTATGTGCAATTCCAACTGTATTTAGCTTTATTTTGTACAGAGTTTCTATGCAGCATAGGCTGCCAGGAACTCACTCATGCAGCCACGACTGGCCTGGAATTCCATGTGATCCTCCTGCCTTAGTCTCCTGAGTGCTGGGACAACAGGTATGCACCACCATGTCCAGCTGTATTCAGCTTTTAAAAGGCACACTTCTAAAGGCTGAGTTTTTCCTTTTACTCCCTCACATTTCTAAATACTTTTTAAATTTTCTAAATCACAGAAGCCAGGCATGGTAGTCCACGCCAGTAATCCCAGCGTGGTATACACAAGGCTCAGAGTTCAATCCCCAGTATCACATACACACATTACTAACAGTGCTGCACATTCTTAGGCATAAACGTCCTAAACTGCGGACTTAGACTCTTTATTGATGAGTCTAACTTGTGAGAGCCACTTAGAGAAACTCCCAATTTCTTCTCTGCATTTTGTTTATATACTTTTTCTGAGGTGTCATCTAAATCCCATGAAACATCACTAACAAGAGTTAGTGCTGGAGCCGGGCGTGGTGGCGCATGCCTGTAATCCCAGCACTCGGGAGGCTGAGGCAGGAGGATTGTTGTGAGTTCGAGACCAGCCTGAGCTACAAAGTGAGCTTAAGGCCTGCCTGAACTGCATAGTGAGACCCTGTCTCAAAAAGACAAAAAAAAAAAAAAAAAAAAAAAAAAAAAGAGTTAGTGCTGGAAGAATTGCAGGCCATCGATGGCCTGAGAGTCATGTGTTCCTTAGGAGCTCTGTTCTGAGGCCCGGGGAGGCTGCCTGTAGTGACTCTGCCTATGTACCGCCCTCTCCAGTTGACAGCACCTCCCAAGGCTGACCGAGAGTGGTCTATCACAGGCTGTCTCGGGGACATAGCTTCCATTGCACTGTACGATAGAGCAGGGTGCGGCACGCGCCTAAGGCTCAGCGAGCACACATAGACCTCAAAGCACAGCCTGAAAACACAGTGAGGGAAAGAATAGGGCTGTAGTCTCATGGTATAATGTTCACCTAATGTCTTAGGCATTTTTCTCATTACTGAGACAAAATAGCTGATACCCAAAGTTAAGGGAGGAAAAGGCTATTTAGTCAGTTTGCAGAAGTTTCAGTCTGTAATTGGCTGGATCCACAGCAGGCTGGCATAGCAGAGGGGCAACTGTTTACAGCAGTGGGAGATAGCAAGAACATCAACGGACCCCTTTTATCTTATCCAGACTACCAGGATTAGGGCAGTGCCAAGCCACTCAATGGAGTAATTCAGCTGTCACACATCCTTAATCCCAGCATCATACACTGTAGATCCAGCCACCTCTGAGAAGCCCCACCCACAGCCCATATGGCTTTCGAGCAACATCTAGACACAGCCCTAACACCTAGCAAGCATAAGACTCTGGGTCTGATTTCCAAAACTGCACAAAGAAGTCAATAAATGGATTTCTCTTGCTGGATGTGGTGGTACAGGCCTGTTATCTCAGCACTGGGGAAGCTGACACAGAGGGTTCACTGCCAGGAATTCATAGTGAGTTCAAAGCCAATCAGAGCTACATGGGGAATGTGGTGGGCAATACATTATGTTAACTTGGCTGGATCGTCTCTGGGGTTCCACGACCTGGGTCGTGGGGGCCCTGCCCAGTGGGGCAAGGACCAGGGAGGGCCCACCTGGAGGGCCCATCCAGCCAACACCTGCGAGGGTTCACCTCAGAGCGACTCAGCATTTTGCTCCTTCTCTGTCATTTTGTATAGCACGGTCCTCTGACCCTCGTTGTAGAGCTTTGGTGCAGTTAAAACCTTAGCACCTACTGAAAATCTTATCCAAGAGATTATGTGGTTAAGGCAGTTTTGTATTTATAGAACTGCAAGTAGGAACACTAATAATGTGTAGCGATATTTAGCAGCTGACGAACTTTTGTAACTAATGGGCTCGTATTTTAAACCATAAGAGCAAACATATGTCTGTGTAGCTAAGCAGATATTAAATTGGGAATTTGTATTTAAGTTAGATTCCCCTAAGTTCTGTCTGATCACCTCCCCTTGATGCACATAGTCTTCCAGGCAGACTAGTTCACCCTGGTTACCTGTTGCCCCCTCTCTAGATCAAGAGAGAAAGAGGGAGGATGCTCTCATAGATCTGGGTCTAGCAAAGTGTCTCAGCTCACCAGGTCCAGATCTACCCAGTCTGAACTCCTCCAGATGTGCCTGGCCTGGCTCTGGTTGCTGTGTTCAGCTTCTTCCTGATGCAGCCCATGGAAGTGAACCCACTGTGCCCCTCTGGCAAGATGTTGAGCTCTGGATTAGCTGGGTGGTTCTGGCCCCTAGCCTCTCTGCAGGGACTTCAGCAGCAGAGTTTCACACCAGGCTATCTGATGGAGTGTGGGGATGGTCCCCTACACAGATGCCTGGCCTGGGCTGGGGCTGGAGGGGATCCGGCGATCCGGCCGGCGGCAGGAAATTCTCATGACTCAGCACAAAAGGGTATATACAGGGGCTGAGGAAGGCTTCTGTGCCCCCCACTCCCTTGGAGGAGTTCAGAGCTTCACAGCCAGTTCCATGGAGGACTTGAACAATGCAGCCACACCATCTCAGAGGAGCTCTGATCTTTGCAGCCAGCATATAAGGTAGAGAGAGAGGCCTGATAGACCCACGGTTGCCGCTCCTCCTCTGCTCTTTGTTGTTTTCTGTCACCATGAACTGATGCCATTTGCCTTACAGCCAGCGGATCATGAACTGAAACCTTCACACACTGTGAGCTAAATAATCCTTTCTTTCCTTCATTTTGAGTGTTGGGTATTTGTCCCAGCAATGTCTGAAAAGTAACTGAGATGGGAGACCGTCTCAAAAAAAACCCAGTGAATCTTTTACACATAGGAAAGGCAAGGGGCAGACTCTAAGGCCAGCATTTCTGACCCAGGAATCATCCACCTAGATGGGCTCACACTCACAGACAGTTGCATGGGGTGACTTTACTTCTTCCATTTCCTCCCAGGGGTGCAGGCACTGTGCATTGGCCCAGACACTAGCAGGCATGAAGCACCGTCCCTGCATTGCAGTGTCTCCTTGCACTGACCCTCAGTAGCTCTGGCTCTTGATTTCCTCTGGGCCCTTGACCCTGTCCCTCTCTCACCCACACATCAGGCACACCTGACAACTCCAGTCCCTGTCTACCATCACTCCTGCCATCACTGGAGAAACCCAGCCGTGACATGGGGAAAAGTGATGGAGACGGCTGCGTGGTCTGTGGACCCTGGCGGACAATGGCTTCTTGCTTTCTGCCACCACCACCACTGGATGGGAGTCAATGCTTTTCTCAAGCCTGCTGTACTCACATGCAAATGCACGCTCACTCTTCCCAGCCAGTCCAGAGTAGCTCAGTCCTGCGTGGTCACTCAGCCGCACAGTCATGTGGCCTACATCTCCTCTCTGCAATGCGTGGTTTTTGTTCTCCCTCTTTTAAGGGAGAAGAGGGACTTTCTACCTTTCAACTTATTCCTGTGGCCAGTGCTGGTAGTGGACAGACTGCCTCTTTGGCCCAGGATATAATGCTCATTCTTAGACTCTTGTTAACTCAAAAGGGAAGTCTAATTGGGCCTCATCTAGAGTTCATGGAATCTTTTTGCTAAGTCAACTCATTTAGGAAATGAGAACAATGGGATATGATTAATTGAAATGTACGGTTTACTTCTTCTAATCAGTGTGAAATAGTATGATGAGCAATTTAAGTGACTTACAGAGATTCTCAAGCGAAGGGGTAGAACACTTCTCTATTTGTGAAAGTAATTGTTCTAGATGTTCAGTTGCTTAACAGCACTTTGTTTTTGCTTACTGAGCTGGCTTCCTTCCTGCACGAGCCTTGCCTCTCATCTGACCTTACTGGGCTCCACCAGGACAGGGCTGAGTCCTCAGACAAGAGTGACCCTCCTGCCAGCTCTTAGCCTCAGACCTAAGACCAAGGCTGAGCTTGATCTTTTCTTGAGGAGGATGTGGCTTTGCTATGGATGGCGGCTTTCCCTACACCACTGCTCAAAATGCCACTGATTGATAGGGTGACCAGATGCCCCGGCTTGCCTGATATACTCACAGCTGGCAACCCTTTTGCTGCTAGCAAACCCATTCGAATAGTAGAGCACGTGGGTCCCTTGTTGATTTGCAGCTCCCTGTGACCAAGTGTAGTCATGATAAGTACACTGCATCACCCATTTGACAGGTACGGATGGCACCTGCTCCCACTTTGGAATTGCTCCTGCCGCAATGACACCACCAGATTCCTGAGGCATGCACTATTTGACATACTCATGAACCAAACTGATTGATAACCATTTTTGAAAACCAACTCCACAACTCCAACACACAACATCCATGTATGTGTGCGTGGATAAACATAGAGCAAAGAAAATTATGTATCAGTGCTGAGGATTGCTTATTCTTATCTAGGAATTTGGGTGGCATTCACTGCTATCTTTTGATAACAGTGCATTAGGTAAAAATCGAGATCTTAGTAGCTATTCCTTCCTTGTATTGCAAAATGTCATTTTATGGAGCCAAACTGAAAAACTATTAAAAGGTAAATACACTTTTCATCAGATGAGTGGTCTGAATTTTTGATTTCTGTAGCCTATTTCAGCTTAGACAGTAAAGCTGCCCAGATATTTTTCATTTTGAATTTATCATCAAATTCAGTTCCTGTTATTGTTACTCCAACACTGGAGAGAACTGTTTAATTTTCCAGAAGTTTTTGTTTAACTTTAATGAAAACCAAACCCGTGCAGATATACTTAAAAAAATAAACATTTCAGTCTGAATATGAACCTGCTTGATTATAAGAACAAGTTCACCTAATAACTTCATAATATTAGCATCACCCTAATTGCAGCCTCTGGCTGTTCCAGGCCAAGGACCACGAGGCTTTTGAAATTTGGACGATGAACCTGGACTGACCCCAGCCCACAGGATCCAAGGGGCCCATGGCTGACACCCTGCTCGCTTTGGAGACAATGCCCAGGCTCACTTCATCCTCCAGGTGCCCGGGCTCCTGGTAGCACTTACGTCTCATCAGTGAATGCTATTCCAAAGTATTCCTTTTCCTTCAGGTTGAAGTGAGATGCCACGAGGTCAAGCAGCTCCTTGGCCAGAAGCTTGGGCTGGGGAAGAACACAAAGGGACACGGGTAAGTGGACCAGTCCCTACTCCCTGAGCCATGCAAACTCAGGTCAGTGTCTCTTGTTCAGTGGAACGCCTTGAAACTCAAACACTGTACATACATGCAAGTGACTTTTTTCAAACCCAAAGTAGTACACAAAGAGGTTCCCATGGAGCAGACGGGCAAGGGAAGAGTGCAAAAGATGGAGACTATCTTATTTTCAGTAATGTTCATTCTACTGTCAAGCCTGATGACTTTCCTTCCTCATATCTGAGGCTGAATCAAAGGAAGATGGCTTAATTAAAAAAAAATCAATACATTTAACACAAATACAGATGAGACTACTTTCCAGTAAAGCTGTTGTAAGTTGAAAATAGCATTATGTGAAAAATGGATTCACCCCACCTAATCTGTGGGCAGCACAGCACCCTGGAGATTATCAGTGGCTCCCACTTGAGATCTAGGGTGACAGGGGTGGGGTGGCTTCACCTCGCTGCCACTGCCCAGGACTGCAGGGAAGTTTGTGCCACATGTCACTAGCTCAGGGAGAAGATCCAAGTCCAAAATTCCAAGTGGGGCTTACAGGGAATCCTAGGCCTTTGTGTGGCTTACAGGGAATCCTAGGCCTTTCACCACTACGTCTCCAGATCCTGGAGTAAGAGGTTGCAAGCGCAGGACCATCCACATTTACAGTGTGTCAGGCACTCAGCTAGGCACTTTACAGATACCAGTGTCTTTGTGAGCTGGGTGGAGCTTGGTGGTGGAGCCCTTGCCTAAGGCAACTTCAATCTCCTGCCCTGCAGAAGAGATTTTCCTTATTTCCCATCACAAATCTGTGTCCACAGTCCACAGGGAGGAAGCCAGAGATGCAGCCAGGATGATGCAGATGTGTTCCCTCTGCTGCCTCACTCCTTCTCCCCTCAATGACCTTCAGTTCACCTTCTAATTGGCAAAAACCAATTAGATTGGCAAGGATAGGGTTGACCCTGTGGCACTGTTTCCTCTCTCAGAACACAGATATCAGCGAGGGGATCCACCCTGATAAACTTGTATCAAGTAATGCCCTACATTTCCAGTTCTATTACATCTTGAAATACTAAACCAACAGTCTTTGAACCAACAGGGAATCCAAGATTTTACATCAGTCCTCAATGAAAGAAATTCTCCCCGAGTGGGTAGACCATAGCAAGTCATATGCCTAGGAACATCACCGATGGGTTACAAAGCAGAATGCAAGATGTGAGCCCTGGAAGCTTCCAGCAAATATGCTGCTCACTCTGAGCTACCACATGCTCTGCTACTAATGCCACCTCTATCCCCAGGGTATGCCAGGCTGCCCAGCTCAAAACATTCCCAGTATCCCTTGTGACTAACCAAGCAATGGCTCCTCGCAAAAGCACAAAATACTGTTACAGAATTTCTACAATGCTTGCAGTTTCTTCACATGCTGTGTATAATCCTTGGAGCTCAGGTCAGACTTAGCACTGTCATTAGCAGTGAATCTCCTTGCTCTCAGGACAGACTTCCTTCTCTGCCAATGCCAAATGTCACACTTGATGTCAAGCCTCATGTGTGGGAACAGAGAAAGAGCAGGTGACTGCGTTGGGCCAGTCTGGTGTTATATAATGGGGTCTGATTCTAAGTAGTAGTGGTGGTGCTCATGCAGCTTATAATGAGAGAGGTCCAGCCCTAGTGTGGAAATGAGCAAGGAGATTTCTTTCACTCCAGGAGTTGAGTTCTAAAGCCAGTATCTCAACAGACTTGATCACACATTCACCCAGGAGGAGGAAGGATCACGCCCAATGCTGGTACGGTTCACCTGCCACAGGATTCAAGGTGCCCATTTCTTCTAGAATGTGAGGAAGGAGGAGTGTGGGGGTGGGGATGGAGGGCAGGGTGAGGATGGGGGTAAGAGCTAGGCAATGTGACCTCGGCCAGCAGGTGTTAGTGTTTGGGCCTCTAGTGCAGAGGAAGGCTTTAGATGGTAGAAATGGAGCCTGGGGCTACTTTTGCTGAATGCATGTCACTGAACTCTCCTTTCTCAATCCCATGCCTTCCCAGGAATTCATGGAGGCGGCACTCCAGCCCAGAACACCTGCACGTGACCTCCTCCTCATCCAAGCAGCGGTCATCATCCCTTTGCAGAGGAGACTGTGACGCCCGGAGACACAGGCAGGCAGGCTGTCTTGCGTCTCCAGCACAGCCCGCAGACACCTGCCTCAGCCAGGGTGAATCCCGGAGATGTCATGGTTAGCGAAGCCTAGTGACACCGAGACAAATACTGATCCCACTTCCCGAAGTCACTAGCACGGGCCATTTCCAAGAGACAGCAGGAGAGTGGCTGCAGAGGATGCGGGAGGAACGGGTGCGGGGGCTGCTGCGCAGGGCGAGGGGACTTCTGACGCGATGAAGATGCTGAGGAGACAGCACACGGGAGCGCTGCCGAGCGCCCTGGAACGGCACCCGTCTCAGTGATGCGAGTCTTTCCCCAAGGTAGAAGATCAGGCTTCTGAAAGAGCAGACTTAACACCCTGAAAACTTTACCAAGAGAGGGATGCCACCTTGGGAGCTGTGTGGAGACGGATTTTTGGCTTCTTTGCAGCCAATTGCCCCTCTGCTCACACTTGTCACCACAACTTTTAATACTAGAACTTCTACAGCAAGAAAACAAGTTTTCCTGATGACACACAAACCGAGGGCCCCAGGCAGCGTCAGTGACCAGGACTAGGCTTCGTCCTCTTAAGCAAATGCTTTTGCCGGGACTGCATTAATTTGTATGGATAGCTTTAATTAAAAAAAAAAAAGAAAACTTAAAAGATCAGTCCTATTACTGTGTACAAAAGTTGTTATAAATCATATACAAGGGGTGATCAAAAATGTACTGTGAATGTTTAAATTCTTAAAAAATTTATAGCAGTAAAAGACACTCCCAGGAAACTCCATCTTCTCCCCACGTATGGGGAGAAGCACACGTATCCCATCATTCTTGCTACTTTCTGAAGCAGTTCTGGACATGCTCTCTCGTGAGCATCTTCGTGAGAGGTGAAAAAAATACAATGGACATTGCTGTTGAGTGGCATCCAACCGAAAGGCAGGCCAGTAAAAACACTTTCGTGTACCTTCACCTACTTCATTGGCTGAATCAGGCATCATGGGACTTCTGGGTCCTCCCCAAAGTCAAACTAAATGTGAGAAGTAAAGTTTTTGAATTGATGCGCGATATCAAGGCAATCATGTAAAGACATCCATGAAAGAGGAGTTCCAGAACTGCTTCAGAAAGTGACAAGAGCAATGGGCTAACTGTGCTTGAAGCAAGAGGGATTATTAGTGGCACTGTGGCTTTTACTTTAGTGCATTAGGAAAGGTAAACATTTACTGAATTTTTTGATCAGGCTACATGTACCACTCTTTAGGGAGGAAAGCCTAAGTTTACTCCCACAATATACCAACAGAGAATTAAAGGCTAAGGAAGGAGGGAGGGAGGGAGAGATTTCTGAAGATGAGGAGGTGGCATTTACAATTCTGGGATCTCAACTCACTATAAAAGCCACACATTTGTCTTCCTTCTAGGCAAGTGACAGCAGCTCGTATGGGGCCCTCTTCCACCAGGGAGAGTGAGACCTGCCACCCAACTGGTGAGGGCTGTGTGGTATGAGAACCATTGCCCAAGAATCTGGGGCCACTTGTTACACAGCATGACCTGGCCCACCTGAGTGAGTCAAGTACCCAGTCTTCGTCACAGTATCCTCCTGTGAGGCTGCTTTAAATCACTTCAGGATCCGGCATCTTATCTCCCTGCTCTTGCAAACAAGGACAATACCCCACCATGATGTGTTGGTGATTAATGAACTACACTGCTCTGAAAGTTCCTTCAACTCGTCTGGAGCAAGTTGCTGGGTAAGCAGAAAGCAGCCTGCTATTATGTTCTTGGAAGGGATGCTTACAGGATCCCGCTGATTATAATTTGCCAATTACTTGTGCTGTAAACATTTGCAGAGTTTTGTAAGGACTGGGCTGGGAGCAAGGTCAGAAAGGCAGCTAGTGGCCCAGTCACATCCTACAGGACAAACGGGCCAGGAGCCAGGGCACCAGCGTGAGCCAGGCCAGCCTGGGATGGCCCTACGAGACCAGTGCTTTTAAGACCGACTTTCTAATTACTGCCTGTAATTGGCTTTGCTCATTTCAGAGCTTTTCTGTTTTCCTCTTTGTATCTCAGATCCATTGTCCTTCTAAGCTAGTGCTTCGCTTTCCTGTGGCCAGTGAGCTCTCCTTCCAAATGTCCCATCGAGGCACCCTGCTTGGTGGTGCTGCCCAGTGCTCTGGGGCCGGCCTCCCAGTGCTATGGAGCTTGGGGACCTGCGCCTTCACATGGGCTGAGCAGGGGGGCCAAGCGGCTCACTGTCTTTGCTGCTGCTACTCTGCCCTCCAGAATTTCCTCAGCCCAGATGGTCCAGGGGAGGAGCTGACAGGTGCAGGTTGGACATGATGGCCATCATGATGGGAATGGCATCTGGCATGGTTGAGGTGCTCGGGGCTACCTTGTCCATGTGGCGCTGGTCCTGGGGCATCAGAAGGGATCTCCTGGTCCTGCTGGACCTGTGCAAAGCTTCATGTGATGGATTCCATGTCACTTCCCTCCACACCACAGGAGGGCCTCTGAGAAGGATTTTTTATTTTGGCTGAACCGGGAATTAAACTCAGACCACTGCACTTGCCAGGCAAGCGCTTATTCTACTGAGCCATCTCCCTGGCCCTGGGAGGATGAATTTGGACTGACGGTCTGACCTCTCTGGGCTCAGCTTTCTTGTATGTCAATAATGGAATGGATTCCCTGAATACCATTCCTTATGTGACTGCTAAGTGCTCTGCCCTCCTTTCTTGAAAATGCCCCAGCTTTGCTTCTGAAAGGCCTTATGCACTCTTTTCTCGTTGAGATGGGTCACACTATGGAGCTCAGACCAGTCTTGAGTTCCCTGTGTTGATCCAGGTTGACTTTGAACTTGTGGTCCTCCTGCCTCAGCCTCCTGAGTGTGAGGACTTCAGGTGTGCACCATCATGCCTGGCTCTTCTTCATTCAATCTAAAAGTCTTTCTAACCACCTGGTTCCTCCTTGATCTAATCTGTTCAACAGCTCATCTCTCATACATAATCTGGGATGAGCTACTACCTCTCCCTGCCTCAGTTTCCTCAGCCGGGGAGGTCACTGTACCTATGTGACAGGCTTCTGCCAGGGTGAAGTGCACAGCTGACGACCAACCTGGGTACCGAGACAGTGCCCAGCACCTAGCCAAGTTCATCACTTCTGTTCTTCATTACCTCACTTGTGAATTTTAACTTCTTAAAAAAGTCTTCTGAGTGATGTTAAGGTATAAACACCAGCCTGAAATTTAAGGTTACTCTATCTTTGCCTAATTTTCTGTAAAAATAGCCATTTCTTCTTTTCTTTCTTTGAAATAGAGTCTTTCTCTGAAGCTCATCCAAACTGACCTTGAACTTGCTACATAGCCCAGGCTGGGCTTTAAGTTGAAGTGATTCTCCTGCCTCAGCCTCCCTCCAAGTGCTGGGATTACAGGCACGCACCCCTCACACCTGGCAAGATATCCATTGCTGTTCAGTTGACTTGTGCTCAACTAAGGAAGACACTGATCTCATTTTTATTTTCAAATTGTTGCCCACACTATCCTGTCCATGTGCATTTTCCACTGAATTTTCATCCTGCCCAAAGCCCACCCCTCCACAAAGCCCTCCCTGGCCACCCCACACAATGGCCTCTCTTCTAATTCCTCTAGCATCTGCGGCACGCGCCTTCCTTCCTGTGTGCACTCCTATCCTGAGGCCAGTCTTGGGCGATGTGACATGTCACACCTGGTAGCAGCTGAGAGGGACCCCTAAGCCCCGGGAGTGCTCCAGGGTGTTGCTTTATATAACAAAAGACATGGTCAAGCCTCTAGAGAGAAAGAATTTACCTGAATCATCCAGCTGGGGCTCAGAGGCACTCACATGCCTCCTGTGACAGGGAGACTGGGACTTCTGACACAGCCCCAGGAGAAGGCATAGATAGGAATGATGGGGACCCAGGTGGAGAAAGCCAGTCATGAACAGCCACCATCAGAGGCCAGAAGAGGCCTGGATTCCCACCCCTGCGGCCTCCAGAACTGTGGGAACACATTTCTGCTATGGTCACCCTCTGCACTTGTGGCTACTTGCACAGTCCACAGGGAGGAACTGCTGGCTATCTTGGGTAGGAGGTAAGAGAGCACTGGCCCAGAACCACTCCAGTTAGGACTGGCAAACTGGGCTTAACTGTACCTGTGGGCATCAAGTTTGTCCCCACCAAAGGGCCTGCCTGTTTTGAGTGAATTGCATTAGAACACACACACAAGTACCACCCAACAATCGTCAAATGGCCCCCACCTGTGCTCTGTGAGGACTCAGAGCTGTGTTCAAAGGCTGACCTTTTCCACTCTCCCTCCGTCCCAGGGGCCTTTGTGACTGTTCACCACAGGGCACACAGTGACTACCACATGACAGGGACCTCACGCTCCCCTTGAGGCACAGCTACAGGCTCTCTGTGCCTGGCACCACCCGTCTACCCCAGGGACCCTGTAACTTGATGGACAGATGACTGCTGCCCTTTAAGAGTGGCCACAGCTGTGAGACAGCAGATAAGGTTGGTCCCCAGAGTTGGCAGGAGCCATGGTTTATCCACTCTGGGGCAGGCTGGGGTTGGCTTTCAGGCAAACCCAGGGGAAGGGAAGCTTTGCATAAATGATGCCTATGGAGAATCCTCTCTTCCTCCATCCATCCATCTTGGGCAGGAGGTAGGCGAACTCTGGCCTGGGGCTGTCCTCCCTCCCTCCCTTCCTCCTTCTCTAACTCCCTCCACCCTCCTCCCTCTTTCCCTCCTTCCTTCCATGTTCCCCTCCCCTCCCCCCCACCTGTCTCTGCTCTTCAGGCCCAGTAGCCCCTCTACCCCATACCCTCCAGGTCTCTGCTGATTATTTGCTAGGGAAGTTAGTTTCCTTCATCTTTCTTCCTGGTTGAGACTCCCTGGATTCTGTGGCAGGGGACAGATGGGCCACTTCTTTATGCAGGCACCTGAGCACCCAGAATAGGGCTGGGTGCGTACCTCAAGCCAAGAGCTGAAAACCTCCACCTCCAGCAAGCAGGTGCTACAGGAGGGAGCACTTCTGCCTGGGTCCCAAGGTTCCCCAGCCTGAACAGGGCCTTGGGGAGCAGGGGAACAGTCCTTTGTTCTACCTCAGGACCCAAGGACATGACACATCACAGTGAAGCTGGCCACGACAGCCCTGGACAGTGTAAGTGAAGCCTCCCATGAGTGTACACCTCGCTCAAGCGTGTGCTTCCCGCCAGTGGGTGTGCCCACTCCACTCACCATGGCCTGGGAGAGCAGCCTGAGTGGCCAGTTTCTGTCAGTGTGGTCACCTGGAATATGGGGTCACACAGCCAGGGACCACCCACCTAAGCACTTAAATGACCCAGAGGAGACCGGGGCTCAGAGATGTGGACAGAGGCAAGAGAGGTCACTCCAGCCAGCAGAGGCAATGCCAGGCTCAAAGGCCTGCTGCAGCCCTTTCCCTACAGCAAAGTGCAAAGTGCTGAGGAAAAAAAACAAAAGGGTGTGAATGGCAGGACACGGGTTACCTCCTGGGCCCTCCCCGAGCCACGCCCTGCCACCCCTGGCCTCCCCAGGGCCAGCATCCCTGGCTCCTTGCTACAATGTGACATCACTGGGTTTTCAAAACAACAGAGGTGCAAGGTGAGAGCACAGTGCTGGGGGCTCAGGCTGAAAGGGGCCCAAGTGGAAGGCCAACCCCAAAGTCTGCCTTTTACTTTCGTTTTTATTGATCTAATTATCAAAAATGACAAAAACTGTATATACTGTGTTTATGGTGTACAGCATGATGTTTTTGATCTAGAAACATGAGGAATGATAAAAAATATTTGACCTGGGCATATGAGCAAATACTGAAATGAAGAGGAAGCGTGTTGCCATGAAGAGACACTGCCACAGAGCCACCTCGAAATCATCCCCCTCCCCGTGACCGTACTTACCCATCCCTCTCGCAGAGGTGTCTTATATGTAATAAGTTTAAAGATTTGAACATTCACCATAATTTCCATACACCCCTTGTACAGTACAGACCCAACCTAATTCATATATGCATCACCTTACATATGATTTTAGTGGTGAGCACGTTTAAATGTGTAAAATTTAAACATATGCATGACACTGATAACTGCAGTGGACTCGATGGACAATACGACTCTGAAATAAAGCTGTCCTCAGTGCCGCAAATGGGTCCGGCCAGCCAGGACAGCATCTTCCAGGGTCAGTGGCCAGAGGGATCTGAAGCTGCCTCTAGGATGCAGTAGGATTTTGTCAGTGCGCTGCTGGGAGGCTGGAGTTCGGCAAGGGAGTCACATGACCTGCCCGCGTCCAGCCCCACGCAGTGCCAGCCCTGTGCCTGACTCACAGTAGGTAGATGTCCAGCAAAGGTTGCCTCTTGGCACAGTGTAGCGGCCAAAGGGTAGAGTACCGAGTGCTAGACCAGCCCAGCAGGAGCACAGGCAGGAACCATGTGGCCTGGACCACTCCTGGGCAGGTCTGAAGCAGAGAACTTTGAGGCAGAGGGTGGAAGCTCAGAAAGCTGAGGGTTTCAATGTGTGGGATACTCATCTTAGAAGATGCCCAAGAAGGGAGACCCTGAATTCCAAATCCTAACTGTGTCCACTCCTTGCTCCTCCCCAAGCTGACTCCAGCCAGGTCCTGGGTGGCCCTTTGACATCCCCTCTTCAAAATACCTCTCCTCTCAAGGCACTTTTCCTTTTGCCTGGATGTGAACTCCTGAGAACCCTTTTCAGGTTTCTCAGCTGTCCCTTTGCCCTTCCCTTGTATATTTTAATCCCCCTTGATCCTTCCCTTTTATTCCCACATAGCTTTTTTTTTTTTTTTTTTTTTTTTTTTTTTTTTTTTTTTTTTTTTTTTTTTTTTTCTGTGTTTTTCTTCACTACAGCCTGGTTTCAGGTTCTCCACAAAGTTAAGGCTGGGACAGCTTCCTTCCCATCATGCACCTGAACACTTGAAGGAAGCCCAGTGAGAAGGCTTTGACAGGCGGATACAATTACTGCTCTGCTAGAAATGCAAAGCTCTCTTGCCAGCCTGCTGGGAGCCTGTTTTATTCAGGAACCCCCCAGGGGCTCAGGGAGGCAGGCAGGTGTTCATTAAGGAGCACCTCCTGATTAGCACGGCCCTACACTCCAGCCTGCTCAGGGCAATGTCACCAGAACTGCTAACAGCCTCCCCACACTAATGAAACTGCAACTTCTCTGCTAAGTGGACAACAAAGCCAGGCCCATTGCTCAGTTTGCCTCCGTGGAGAGTGCTGTCACATGGGTAGCCCAAATCCTGATCTGTTTCTAACAAAAGCAGGGATGCTATGCTAAGCTTATCCTTCTTGGGACTCCAAGCTTTGTCTTCCACAGCCAGCCCAATCTACTGACCATCAGTCAGAGACCGGCCCAGGACAGCTCCTGGGCCTTTAACCAGTGACTCCTTAGAAGCATGATTTGTGTTTTTGTTTTTTTTTTTCTAGAGGCAGTCAGGCACTTAAGAGCAGGTTTTGCTAAACAACAATGATGATGACAAGGACAGCCATCACCACCACCACCACCCAGTGACCCCTCATTTAGGACAACAGATGCCTAATAAGTAACTAAAACCAAAGCAATAAACCGTGACCTTCATTTCACTACTGTGCAACTTTAGGTAAAATTCCTTGTCCAAGTCTTCATATGTCCATGTTAAGAATGACTATCTAAAAACAATGTCGATAGGCCCTAACTGTACATAACCTAGTCGGGCAGGAGATCAAGGTGTAGCAAGACGGCTGGGCAACTGGGGGCAACCTAACAACTACGGAGGCCTGGCGATGCCGAGACCTGCACACTCAGGCAGGGCACCCCGAGAGTGCTGCATGTCACAGCTCATGTCTGATGGCAGAAGGGGGGCAGAAAAGGCGGCAGCACTGGTGTCCTGGCCACTGTCTTCTTCTGCATGCAGGATATGCAACATTTTCTCTTCTCCCTTCTTTTCTGCAGAGCACTCCATTTTCACTTCTTTCCACGGTCTTTTCTCAGAGTTTGAGTTCTTTCCTCATAGCTTATTATGCAGTTCAGGCTGGCCTGGACTCACTTTGTAGCTCCAGGCTGACCTCAAACTCACAGTTATCCTCACAGCTCGGCCTCCTGAATAATACTAAGATTACAGGTATTTGCATATTTTTCTTCTACCAAATAAATGTTCAACTTTTATGTTCTTTGATTGTCCCCATCTCGTTCTTTGTACTTAATCTCAGCCAAGAAGCTAAGAAGTGATTCTATCTAATTCTCTGAACAGAATAAAGCCAGCATCTGGTGACATCCCCTCACCTTCCTTCAAGACGGAAGACAGGGTGGGCCGCACACAGGGTGTGACTCCACCTCGAGGCCCTGGCTCCCGAAGCCTGACCTCAGGGATCTAACTAGGATCCTGTCTTTTCTCTCTTTTTTCTCCTTCTTTCTCTCTTTGTCTCTTTCTAGAAGTACACAAAGGAGCCCTTAAAGGCACATAGTACATTCTAAAGGATTACGGGAAACTCAATGGCCTCAAAATATTGCCTTTAGGTTATGCTATATGAACTTCAGACCAGTTAAAGATGGTGAATTTTAAAAGGTTATTTTTTCTTTATATGTAAACAAAATAATAAAAAGACAAAGCCTTAAATTTGATTTTATATAAGAAGGGCCAATGCACAAAGATCCTACCTAGCGCTTCATAGCTCTCCTCTCTTTCCCCCTCCATATTCTTGTTGGTTATAAGTCTACAATATTTTTTTTTTTTTTTTTTGTACTTAGGACAGGGTATACAGGGTCTCACTGCATAGATTGGACTCGTAGTGATCTTCCTGTCCACAGCTTCCCAAGTGCTGGGATTATAGGTGTATGCCACCACACCCAGTCTCAATCCCTGTCTCAGCACACTCCAGAGACGGGGCTGGCACAGCAGGCCAGGGATGGAACGTTCGGCCCTTGCATCTGCCTAAGCAGGTGCTTTCATCCACTGAGCTATTTGGCCAGCCCTTACATCTACAGTATACAAACAGGACAAGGTACCAAGAGCAGCTTAACAGTATTAGAGGAAAGACTATTATAATTTATATTAAGAAAAAGAGCTAATTGATAACTCCTAAAAAATCCTTATTTATCTACTTATAGTTATAAACTAAAAAAAACTAAACTCAAAACTGCAAAAGAAAAAAGGTTACTGTAGGGCTGGCCAGACAGTTCAGCTGATCAAAGTGTATATTTGGGCAGATGCAGTGGCTGAGGTTCAGTCTCTGGTGTACTGTGCCAGCCCTGCCCCCAGAGATGATTGAGACTGGGCGTGGTGGTGACAGCTTATAATCCCAGCGCTTGAGAGGCTGAAAACAGGAGAATCATGATGAGTTGGATCTGTGTAGTGAGACCCTGAAGACCCTGTTCTAAATACATTCAAGAAAAGGTTACTGTAATTCAGCATGGCCAATATAACTATGACTGTAGTCTGATTATGTAACTGTTTCATGTGTTAACTATATTTTTTGTTCATCTGCCTGGTAGTCTGTTTTAATAATTGGTGAAAGCACCTGCAGCTGCTTCATTTAAAAATACATTTTTAAATGTATTTGATGGGCTAGGGAGATAGCTCAGTGATCAAAGCGCCTCCTCGCAAGTACAAGGACCGGGGTTCGATCCCCTGTAGTGCATCCCATGCAGGCCCCAGAACCCTGGGCACAGCTGGCCACTGAAGCAGGTCATGGTGGCGCATGCCTATAATCTCCTGTCCTGAGACAGGAGGAGCACTACAAGGCCAACCTGCATAGTGAGACCCTGTACCAAATAAATAAACAAACAGAAAAAACCCAAATACATAAATTAAAAAAATGTTTTTAAAATACTTTCTGAGCTCAGATCAGCTTGTTTTTTTTAATATAAGGTAAGTTAGGTGGATTTTTTTTTTTCCTTTCAGACTTCAGGCCCCCTTAGAGCTTTCTATAAAAGTTGATCATACAAATCTTCAAAGGTAACCAAACTATCTTAAAATATCAGATGATAAAAAAACTTCTCAGGCGCAAGGCTTGTATAAACACTTGCCAATAAGAACCTTCAGGTTCGATAACATAAAAGTTAGTTAATATTTCTGTTTCCCTGTGTTAACTTTCAGTTAATGTCATCCTCCTAAAGTTGTACTTTAATTTGCTTATAGAGAAGTAGACACTCATAATATAACCCCGATATAGCACGTTTTACTTACATGGCTTAACAGCAAGGTAATTTAAGTTGATGGGGAAGATAAAAGATGATTTTAAAATTGGCCGTATGTTTTCATCCAGCTTGTTAGGCAACCAAGATAATATTTATTTTACAAAATGTTCTTATACCTGCAATGCCCATGGTTTTCTTTGTATAATAACTGAAGAGCTTTTCTTTGGTTAAGATAGTATATAGAGAACCTGCAAATGTGAATCTAATATGGAATTTTATATTAAAATAAAAAAGTATCCCCCTGCAGAGGTCTGTGGGCCTGGGGGCTGCCAGGCTGAACTCTTGCTGTGGCTGAACAGCAGACACCTGCACTCGTGTGTTTCAGCTTTTGCCATTGATGGCTGGCTTCGCTGGTTTCCTTCCCCTGGAGTCTCATAGACTATAATTAAAAGGTTTGGTTTTCTGTGTCTAAAGCAGTAAGGTTTTCTTAAGACAAGAAAATGCTCTTGGGGCTGGCCAAATAGCTCAGCAGATCAAAGTGCCTGCAAGCAGGCGGAAGGGCCAGGGTTCCATCTCCAGGCCTGCCGCGCTGGCCCCGCCCCCGGGCATGTGCTACAATCCCAGCTCTTGGAAAGCTGTAAACAGGAGAATCACTACGAGTCTGATCTAGTAGTGAGACCCTGAACACCCTGTAGGCTCTCCCGCTAACCAAAAAAGAAAATGCTCTTGGTTAAACTTACAAAAACTAGACTAAAAACAAAGGCTTCTCATTTTACTAAGATAATTTCTTACATTTCCTATTATTAGGATTTTGTTTACTGAAAAAGTCTGAGTTTCAAAACTTGAAGATTATTTAAATGTTAACTTGTAAAATGTTTTCAATAACTTAAACTATTAATGAATAACTATTATCTTAGTATATAATACACCCTATAGAACTGGGGAGATAGCTCAGTAAAATAAGCGCTTGCCTGGCAAGCACAAGGGCCTGAGTTCAATCCCTGGTTCCACAAAAAAGAATACACCCTATATATGTAGGACTAGAGATGTATATCCAGCTGAAGACTAAATATGCTGTAAAACTAAGCTTTAAAGTTAGGTTTAATACTACAAAGAAACTAATAAGAGCTATTTTTTATACACTGTACATTATATCTACATTTTAGAGATATGAAATGATCAAAAATTTTGGCATCTCTTTAAATTTGTTCCTGCCACTTAAAACTTGATCTACAGCTGTTCTTTTCACTTACACACTCATTTTGCTACTGTATAAAAGAGACAGTTGTATATTACCTAATAAGTTTGTTTCTGGTCATTAGCAGTTTCTTAAGCTTACTCTAATAATTTCTTTTAATTCTTGTCTGTATGGTTACACTGTATAAACCTGCTGCCTATTGCTAACATGACGGCATGCTGAGCGTGTTTGTGTTTCCCCAGTGGACAGGCCCCCGGGATGTGGCACTTAGGAAGCCATGGGATCACACGATGATCTCCAGACCAACATGGCTCGTGACGCTGGGCTTTTTAGGTTCATCGTTATGTGATTGTTAGGTAATTGCGTTAAGACAGTTAGATGAACCTAATGTGTAGTGCAGGTAATGTCACTTCAGAGATTAAAGACTGGACATTACTTATCCATAAGGTTCACCTGTGGACAAGTACATTCTACTTAGCCACTTTTTAAAAAGTAGGAAATCTCAATGTAAATTTGTAAAATTTTATAATTGGATAAAAGTAACCTATTAATAAGTTATTGTATGCTAAAAGAGAATTTAAATGCATATTTTGAGGTAAAAAGCTCAATTATTCTACTATAATAATGCTGTAATTGTTATGATAAAATGCTATTTGCTCTTGATTTTATTTATTTATTTTTTTGGTGGTACCAGGGATTGAACTCAGGACCTTATGCTTGCCAGGCAAGCTTTATCCCTGGCCCCTGCTCTTGATTTTAAATTTTCCTTACAAAACTTTATAACTAGTATCAATATCATGTTATGCAAATGCCTTTGAAAGGTAAGTCAAGCAACATGGGAAGAGGCTAGGCCACCATGCAGAGTACAGATGTGACACTGACTCTGAGTATTACTGGTGACCTGATTAACAAAAGGGACAGTTGTTCTCTAGTCATGCTTTATATTTTCAAAGTACCAATATTTGAAAAAAACTATAATAGTTAATATATAGCTATAATAGTTAAGATTAAAACCCACTGTTACCACTGACCTTCTTGGTGTTCAACAACCAAGGACTGGAGAGCAAAATTAAATAAAAGTTAACTGAGGTTTAAGCTGAGAAGACAGCCAATGTCTTGCCCTCCCGGGAAGGGCAGCCAGGACACAGGGCACAGCAGGTTCCCTCTGAAATGAGCCTATAGCTTGGCGAGTTCCCTCCCCGCTTGAGCAGGAAGACTGGTGGACCCCAGAGGACAAGTGCCAACCAGTGTACACTGTTCCAAAAGGAGGTCACTAAAAAAAATGAAGTGTCCTCATACCTCTAAGCAATGAGGTCAAACTGCCCTGTCCTGCTTGATGATACCATGGGCAGAGGACAGCACTCGAGGAGCGAGGAGTCTCTCATGTAGCCCCCCTGTCTACAGCCATACCATCCTGAATGCGCCCGATCTCATCTGATGTAGCCCCCAATGCAAGACTGGAGAAGCCTAAACTGACTTGCTTATACACACCCGGTAGGAAAGTATTACCAAAGATACATATGGATCAAATAACAGCAATACTGAAGAAAAGCAAGGCTAAATATACCTAGGGGACTCTGAGCATTACACCAGCCCCTGCTGGCCATCTTCAGCTTTATCTACAGCTTACAGCCATAAGAATTGCTGATTCCCAGTCTCACCATCCCTTCCAAAAATGTGTCCTCCAGCCTATCTTATTGGTATACTCCCATCGTGTTGAGTGTTCTTTCAAATACCTCTTGGGTAAGCACTGAGCTTCTTGTATTGATGTGTCTAGGAAATAAAACTTGCAATCTAAACATCCTGGCAACCAAACTTTGTTACCTTTGTGAAATAAGCTAACTTTCTTTTATTTCCTTGAGGAGGCTTTCTATGTTTATATTATCTTAGTCATTACAAAAGTCCTCAGAACTACAAAAGGGAGCCATGTAACAAAAGTCTGAATGCCCAATCTAAAAAAGTAGATATGTTTATTTAGTATATTCACTCAGAATTGTTATAATTAAAATGGGAAGATGTTAGATTCTTTTAGACAAAACAAAGGGAGTTTGCATGCTCTTAACCTCCACCTACTTGCCAATAGAGACTAATATTAAAGATAAAAGGCTTATGTCATTTTTTGGAGTCACTGTTCATCAATATCCTACTGTTGTTTTCTGGCTCTGCTTGTTTAATAAGGTTCTAAAATGATGTGTAAGAGTTAGTGACGTGCAAATGTCTTTGTCCTCTTTCTAGATTATCAAAAGATGTTTGTTCATCAAACAACAAAACCCATATTTCTTTGTCTCCTTTAGATCAGTCCCTTTGATGCTTGGATTTGCAGGATCAATGCTCCTCCTGAGCTTGAAATAGCTCCAAGGATATGGATCAGCAGGCCTTCACACCGCTCAAGAGCAGGGACCAAAGTCTGGGAATGGCAAATGAAGTAGGACAGAAGAAATGAATGATGGAGACAAGGAAATCAAAACTAAAACTTGTGCATTGTGTACTACAAACATACTATGAAGGGATGGGGGAAGGGGAAAGAAGGGAAGGAAGGAAGGGAAAGGGAACGAAAATGGGAACTGAGATGTGTTTCATATACATGCCAGCTCCACCCAGGAAACACAAATACTATGTACTGTGCATGTGTGCTAATAAGATGAAATTAAATATAAAAGGCTGCAACTTTGGGGACTCACTCAATGTCACCCAAGCTGCTCCATTATCAGCTTCCCTTGGTTAAACTTTCTTTTGTTTCCAGATTCATTTTGCCCAAAATTCCAAGTCCATACAATGGCTTAACTGAGAAAGGAAAGCAGGAGCCTGCCCTTAGATAAGGGACCAGGTTGAAAGAATCCAAAGAATGTCTTAAATTACCTATCAGAAAACAACAGAACAACAACAAACAACTCAGGTTCCTAACTATAGAGAGGGCTATGACGCTTCTGGGTGGCCACCTTTCCCTGGGGTTCCACCCCCTCAGGAGGAGCCTGTGTGTTATCTGTTTCAGGAAGTGAGCATCTCTTTCTCTGAGCTTGCTCTCTGTTTCTTTGAGTGTGTAGATTTTAATTTCTGCCTAACAAAGCCCTCCCCAGACCACTTACTGAAAAATTATTTTGCAGTGATAGGAGTCAGCGAACTCAATAACTTATCCTACAAAAAGGATTGGCTAGGTTTCTTACGTCAGCCTCAGGAACCTCTTTGAACCTTGTTTGGTGACAAAATGACACACTGGCAGATTGGTTACCTTACCAATGAGTCAAATGGCACCAGGACCAAATGACACCTGAAGTTGTCACGCCACTGCACGTGGAATTCTTCTACTTGCTAGTTTGGTGTTCAGGGAAGAGCAGAGAGGATGCTGTCCAAGCTTATGGGGAGCAGCTGTGGAAACAAGTTTGAAACAGGCTCTCTGTGCTATGTGTGAAGGTCAGAAAGCTTCCAACAGATTCTTGTGCCAGGCTTATTAAATTCATGGTCAGCAGTAGCTAAGGGTTTTTAGGGATTCACTGTATAGCAGTAGAGCAGAGAACAGTCAATATGTGGGCGGGACACATGGCCTGCTTGTTTACCTTTCCAGTGCAGTGGATGCAAAGGGTGGTGTCCATGATACCTGCTCTCCTTTGTTTAGCAGTGACTGTGACCCTTTCAGAGATTTCAATGATACAAATATGGGGCATGTGTGACATAGGTTCACCACCACTGGGGTTACAACTTGCCAGATATTAGGAGAATGAAGCTTCAGCACAGGGACTTAGGGGCTGGACATCCAGAAGTCCACTGGGCAAGCGAACCCAGATAAGGCTTGGCACCTCTGCCTTCACTCCACATCATCTCCTTTAAACCCTAAGACTTCGGGACAGATCCCTGTGCAGCTGTGCGTGTGGGTGTGCCAATCGCTTAAGGAGCGCCTGCTTCCCATGGTTTATCAGCCCTAGATTCAGCTAGCCTATCTCATCCCCTTTCGCACTGAGGACATCAAGATAAGAAGACCTAAAGTAATCCCCAGGATTTGCAGCAGACAGTCCTCACCAGATTTTACAGCACACAGTTGTATACTCCTTGGAGCGATACTCATAAGCCTTCTCTCATTGTCCTAAACCTTCAGTTGCCTTGGATTCCAAGAAAGCAGGGCCTGGCAGATCATACCTTGATAAGGTCACTCCCAAGAGAAGCCTTATGACAGGAACCATGGCTGTTGTCATCCCTGATGGTGGCTCTCCCAGGACCAGTCCTTAAGACACCCAGCAACCAGAGCACAAGCTCCTCGGAATAGCCTGCACTACCAGCCATGCAAACCCCAGCTGTTCAGCCCCTTTCCCTTGCCTTTTCTTTTAACGTCTATAAAAGCCCAAAGTTCCAGTCAGCCCCTCAAAGACAGATCTTGCTCTTCTTTCTCTGTGCTTCCCAGCATGGCCTTGCTGATCTTAGGTCTGACCCTGACCTTCACCTCTGCTTGAACCCTGGACTGGCACTTTGGAAGGAGTGGCTGAACCTGTTCTGTGGGGCCCCTGAAAGTGAAAGGCTTTGGCCTTAAGATTTCAGCAAGAGTACAATCCTGAGGGGAGTTTCGGGTTCCAAGGGGGGCCAAACATAACAGTGCTATGACTTCACTCACAATGTGAGCGGCCCCTCCTGGGTTTGTAATGAGGCCCTGGGACTTGGAACCCAGGTCTGCTGCATGCACTGGCTGGCCTCTAACAGCAACATCCACCATCCACAGTTGCTGGAACACTTCAATCAATCATCATTTATCAATATCTGGTGTGGGATTGGGGCTCAAAAAAAGTAGGCTTCAGTAGGTAGCTGCATCCCCCTAGGTCCTAGCTATCCCTTGAAGGCTTGACATGGACTTCTTAGGTCATCCTTTGCCTTGGGAATCAGAACTAAAGTGATCCTACGTGCCAGATCAGAAGGCAGATGACTTCCCTCGGCCTTGCACTCCCTCCAGGAGGCAGGCACTTGGGGGTGCACGGTGCTTCCCCGTGTCTGCTTGGGGACCCTAGCCCCACTCACTGACAGAATTCACCTTGTCACATCTATCCTGCAGATTGCTTCCTTTAGAGATAAAATAAGAAGACAAAGGAGCCCGTGGCTCCTGAAATATTCCTGGAAACGCAGTACAGACTTTTCAGTGCTTGCCAGCATTTCAATTTGGATGTTTCTCAGCATCTAGCCATGGGTCCTCCCTGCGCACAGCTCTCGCCAACTCCTGGCAAGCTTATGGTCTAGAGATGCATTCTCAATACAATTCAAAATGCATTCTCATCCGTGTAGGAGAATAATGACAAAATGCACTGGATTTCCAGGTAAAGGGAGGAAACCCATGTTTGGCTGAAAAGTTTTTATTCCTAGAGAGAAATTTCATGAAAAGTCAGACAAGTAACAATGCAAAGGCCATAGGGCCTCCTCCTTTCCATTTTGCTAATTAAGGGACAGGTTCAGGTGACACACACAGGTGCTAGACTGCTGGCTTCAAAGAGAAGTGATTTACAATTCTCATTTTTGAATTAAAAATTTCATTTTCTATTTACCAACATTCCACCTACTTCCAAAAGGTGTGGAGGAGGCTTACAGCATTTCATACGGTAGAGAGATTTATAGATTTCTCCTGGAATATTGAAAGGGCAGACAACAATATGCAATGTATTCATTATTGAAACTGTCCTACTAATTGGTTTTGAAACTGTCTCATTGCTGTTTGTTTCTCAGTAAAATTTTAAAAGAGGGCAGTTAGTGCTTCATTTGTCTACCTTTTCAATTGTTTTTCCTTTTTCTCATAATTGCTTATATATTTCTTTTTTCCTTTCTTCTTCCAATTTTGCATGCACATATCTGGTAATATGAATAACTGTTGGAAGACGCCACTCTGTATTACAACAAATACTGTGAAATTCATATTGCTTTGTTAAGTCAACTTCTGTATCACTTGTAATTTTACTGTTTTTATGCTATTTTGTGCGCTCTTCAAAAAGTTAAAAAATTTTACAGTAAGAAAATCTAGTCCACTAAAGAATGTCAGTGTAAAAAATAATTTACTGTGGTCCTCTTCATCCATGGTTCTGTATTCTGGGAGTTCAGTAACCCGTACTCAACAGTAGTGGTCTTGGAATTAATAAAATCACTCTATTAATAAAATGTTAATTATCTCTATTTGATCACCTAACTTTCATTATAGCATATTGAATATTAGCTCTTATAGATCTCCTGCTGGGCCCAAAATAAATTACATTTTATTATAGGTACACATTTATAGGAAAGCTTTTAGTATAAGTAGTATGATCAAAATACATAATGAGTGTTTAAATTAAAAAAATATTATAGCAAAAGACACTTGTCATTAATCTTCCTCAAACTAATCTCCATCACTTCAAATGTACTTAGCCCATCACTCCTGCCACTCTCTGAAGCAGGTCTGGGAGTCCTCTTTCATGAGCATCTTTATGAGATGTGATTAAAAAGATGTTCATACTGCTGAGCACCACCCAGCGGGGTGCGGTTGGAGAAAACATGTTGGTATGTCCTCACCCTTCTTCGTCACTGGATCTGGCACTGGCTCTTCCCCAAAGTTAAGATGACTGTGAATGGTCCACAGTGTGAATCAATCCAGGACAAGACAGCCATGACAGCACGCAAGATACTTACAGAAGATCGTGGCAAGCATGATGGGATAAGTGTGTTTGAAGCAGGGAGTATTTGGAGAGCAATTGCTAGAAATATGGCTTTTACCTAAATAAATTTAAAAGACTATAAACATTCTCTGTATTTTTCGCTCACACATAGAGTTTGCTACTACTGATGGTTCCGGACATATACTGGGACTCTTGGAATATGTTCCCCACCCCAGGTAAAGATGATGACTTTGATTTCTAATGCCAGGCCCAGATCTCAACCCTGTATGTGGGTGCTGGGGGAATCCATGGGGTTTCTTGGACAGACAGAAAAATGGGACCAAGTTCATCTCCACATGAAACCTTTTCCATGAGAAGACAGCTGGTCTACCACACAGTTTCTGGGAAGAACAGACAGGCAGCTTCATGCACAGCCTCTAGTCTAAGCTGCAGTCCAGTGAGCAGCTGCTCGGCACCATTTCCACAGCTTGGAACACATTTGAAAACCATCTCCTGAAATCCGGCGGGTGTAAATATCTAATGGTAGATATTTACATAGTGCATTTAGCCAGAAATTTTGGAGTCAATATTTTATTAGGTTTTAAACACATGCTCTTGTCAGCCTTTATTAGGCAGTTTGGCACTGGTGTTTCGGCTCTATTCTGAAGCCAAGCCACATGAGAAATATGAAGGTGGTCCCAGGGCAGCCCAAGCGAAGCAGTCTCCTGCAGGGTGATAAGGCAAGGAGGAATGTTCAGAGAGTCACATTCAAGCAAATGACAGCAGATGCATGGAGCCAATGCCTTGGATCTGAGAGATGGATGGGTGGTGCTGGTGCAGTCAGCTAGGGAGCACGGAGCAGTCTGGAGCACAGGCCTGTTGTGCAGCTCTGCAAGCACAGCCCATGAGACAAGAGGGCAAGGCCTGGGTCCGAGGACATCTCTTTGCTCTCACCTGATTTTCTACATTACCTCCCATCACTTTATAGCGGCTCTCTTGCCTTCCATGCCCCTTCCTCTGTCTCTGCTGCTCAAACTGGTCCTGATTCAGGACCTCTATAGAGAGCGCCCTGTCCCCACACCACTATGTCTGGTGCTTATTCTAGCTGACCCAGCAATTCAATAGCTGGGTTCTCACAGAGCTCTAAGAGCTTTAGTCACAGCTGAGTCCTGGGTCCTGTGACATTTCCAT
>PVKA01004826.1:29339-43753 GCA_004027165.1 Ctenomys sociabilis
GATGGACGGATGGATGGGTGGATGGATGGATGGGTGGATGGATGGATGGGTGGATGGATGCATGGATGGATGGATTGCAAGGGGGAGACAGGGTTCCTTGGGTGGCTCATCTGCTCTACTGGTTCTAACTCTGTCAAGCTCTAGCACCTCCCCAGACCTGTGAGGATCCATAGGAAACATTGCTGAGATATCTTCAACATCTGGAAATTTCCTTGTTAATTAGGACTCTTCAAGTAACAGGCTCAGACTTGGCCCACCATCTCCTCTTGAATTTGTGATCTTATTTGCCCCATCCCTTAAAATACACACCACTAAGCAAGCGTAGGATGAGGGAGAGCCAGATAAAGGTGTGCATCCCAGTCCTTGCTTTGTCATCTTGCTGCTTCTTCCTATCCAGACTTCCAGCAAAATACACCAGGGGCCTGCCAGGGCCCCTGTAAACAATGAATGTGAAGATTCTTAATGAGCAATTCACATGCAGTGCACCAGGCCCTTTGACCCACATTGTCCCTGGTCCTGGAAGTTAGCAATGAGCTCATCTGGGGTTTGATTGTGTGCTTCTCAGCTGGCCCTGCTCCCTCTCTCGTGGGACCTTACATTTTCCTCTCTGGAATAGAATTAATAGGCTTTGCATTCATAATAACATGTCAGTCTGTAAGACAGAAATCATCACAGGCTATGACCTGTGGCAGCAAGTGCCACTGGCTGCTAGGCAGAGTGCCTGTTGGGCCAGAAGCTGTCACTCCCAGCCTCCTTTGTTTGCAGGAGGCAGAGTCAGACCATGGCCCAGGCCACAGGTACGCAAGAGATTTTTCTGTCTATGTGGGGTTGTACTTCACAGTTTGCCTCCCTGACTTTCTGTGAGGTCTAAGATTAGCATAAAATACAGTTAGCAGGAGAAGTAATAAGAATACCTCTTCTCTAGCGCTCCTGGAGACTTTGTAAGAGTTCCAGACTCAAAGCAGAGACTGAGGGTGTTGCCCTGACCTGAACACCCGAATTCTATGGCTCTAAGAGCGGCACTGCTGGACCCACAGGGAATGCTGACTGTGTCCTTTAACCCAGTCCTGCCCTGCAGACCTAGCCTTCATCTCCAAGTGCTGTGATCCCAGCCCTGCCATCCAGCGCTGTATGAGTGGCCTTACTCCCCTAACCAGGGAGAGCAAGGCAAGTTGCTGAAGGAAAAGTGAAGTTCAAATCCATGGTCAAGGTGTGTGTGTGTGTGTGTCCTAAGTTTTGATCTTTAAAAACAACTTCCAGGCTGGGGAAAGGTCTCGATGGTAGAGCACTTTCCTAGCATGTGCAAGGCCCTGGGTTCCATCCCAGCACCACAAAGGAGAAAAAGGGAAATCACTCCTGGTCTACACCTCTGCACGCGACACCTCTTAGCTGGACAAGCAGGCACAGAGGCAGGAGAGACGCTCACGCCTACCATCCTTGCCAGGTTTTAAGCCAGCACAATATCTCCGACCTCCTCCAGATGGCGTCAACCTTCCCTGTTGCTGCCTGAGAATCTGGACATCAAATGACAGTCTGGAGAACCCAGGACCTCTGCTAGGAACAGGAGTCAGAGCCCTAGCGTTGACGCATGCTAAGATGCTTAATCCCCAGACCACAGCTCCTTTCCAGTGAAGGGGGCACAATACCACAACCACCTAGAATGTTGTGGGGATTAGATAAGACAGCAGCAGGAAATGTCACTCAGCCCCTGACACAGAGATGTGCCTTAACATTTGTTTATTTCCCCTGATTGTCCTCTGCATTCCCCCCTGCACAGCCCCACTGTTACCCCCATCCTTATCCATGTTTCCCTCTGTGATGGGCGATCACTCTGGCATTCCTGGGATCAGGGGCTCAGCCACCTGGGTGCCATCATTCTGAGCAGCCTCCACCTACTTCTGCCAGAATTCATCTAGCCCATGACTTCAGGACTAAACCAGAAGGACAAACCTCCCTTGGTACATAATCTTGAAGACTCAGTTCCTCACTCTGAGTAGGGAGGGAAAAATGAAATCACAACAGCAAAGCTAAAACCCATGTGTGAACACGTGGACTAGGGACCTATCATTTTGCATGCTTTGACCGCCTCCTTCGATCATTTCTTCCAAGGTACATGTCACAGTGCCCTCTCTAGAAACTCCCCCCTGAAGGACCAAGGGCGGTGCGGATTGTCCGCTGCACTAGAAACCTGTGCTCCTCAGTGAAGTCTCTGTCTTTATTCAAAGTCCAAGGTTCTAAAGCAGGAAGCATGGTCTAAGCAGGCAGAAATGTCACCCAGATGCTATTCTACAGTAGCACCCCTACCCCTGGGTACATTAATGTCAGCTGGAAAGTTTAAAAAGCTAGAGCTGCCTGAGAGGCAGAGTAAGCCGAAAAAAGCAAGAGGCCCCGTTGAGATCTGACTCAGTTGGCCTCTCGTGGGTTCAGGAGTCTATTGAGGCTCAGCTGGGGCTGACTTCACACTAAGAAAGATTCAACACACTGGGAGAAGTCTATTGGCGTTGCTATTAGAACTCTGATGCCTTTCTATACACAGACTGCTGCTGTGTACGCGGTCTCCCTGGTCTCAGTAGTGTTGCGAGCACCTGCTCGGTGCTGGGCAGCGTGCTCTGTGTGAAGGGGGCACCGCAGGAAACTGTGATCTCTGACCTTATGCGCTCACGATGCCACAGCAACACAACAGCCCCTGTGTGAGAGCCAGGGGTATGGAGCCCCATTAAGCAGCTGCTTCCTGGCTGTGCAGCCTCAGGCAAGGCAAAGCATCTGTCTGTACAACAGCAGTGCCTATCTCCTTGGAGAGCAGCGAAGTCTAAATTAGAGGAGAGAATGCCCAGCGCCCACTGAGGTCTTTATCTGCACCTAGCAAAACAGACATCTTTGCAGCCTGTCTTTTCAGCATCCCCAGGATGCTGGACCTGATTCCCAACTTCAGGGTCACCCAGGGAGTACACAGTGGAGCTGGGCTTTATACCTAGACAGCAGGACCCTAGATTCTGTGCATTTGACAGCAAGGACCTAACTTCCCACTTCTGGTGCTGCTTGCAGGGAAGGAAAAAATGGCAAAAGAGAACAAAGGCCACTCGATTTCACGCAGCAGCGTGCAAGGGCTTCAGCAGGAGCAGGGCGCAGCAGACACCACAGAGCGCAGCTCTGCGATTATACATCTGAAGATGTGTGAGGCCCCGGGGCATGGCCCTGCCAGGGAGGGGGGATGACAGACCTCTTAACCCTGTCACACAGCTGGGATGTGATCAGGTGTGACTATCATGGTTATGAGAAAATCAAGAAACATATTACTAGGCCCATCTTTTATCTCAGGAGAGACCGAGGCACTGATGCCAGAGAGATTCCCTGAGCCACAGAATGAGCAAGGGGCAGAGTTCAAATCCAAACCCAGCACACTCCCTACTGAGCCCATCTGAGCCACTGTCTAGCCACCTCCTACCTAGCAGAGGGAAATGTTTCAAACAGCTTACCCAGGTGCTGACATACGCCTGAAATCCCAGCTCTCCAAGGCAGGAGGATCACAAGTTTGAGCCTGGCCTGGGCCACTTAGTGACCTAGCAAGACCATGTCTCAGAATTTCTTTTTTTTTAATTGTAAAAAAGCCTGGAAATAATTGTACTGCTGCTTTCTGCTGGTCTACTGAAAGAAGTTATGGTTTGAATTGTTTCTTTTCTAATTTTGCATATTCATATCTGATAATCTAAACAACCATTTGGAAGATAGTATTATACAATGCAGCAACCACTGCTGAATTTTTATTGTTTTGTTTAGTGAAATTCTGTATTATTTCTAATGCTTTTTTTTCTTTTACCATTTTGTATTGTCTTTTAAAAGTAAAAGAAATGTAACTTTGTGCAAAAGCCTTGGATTCAATCTGTAGGATGATGAAGAAAAATGAGGAGGAGAAGGAGAAGGAAGAGGAGGAGGAGGAGGAGAAGAACAAGAAGCAGAAGAAGAGGCAGAAGCAGAGGCATAGGCAGAAGAAGAAAGAAGAAGAAGAAAGAAGAAGAAGAAAGAAGAAAAAGAAGAAAGAAGAAGAAGAAAGAAGAAGAAGAAGAAGAAGAAGAAGAAGAAGAAGAAGAAGAAGAAGAAGAAGAAGAAGAAGAGGCCAACTCCAATCACCTCTAGCCACATAGCCACATTCTCTCTGAGTAACCAATAGGCTGAGCTTTCAGTGAAGAATAGAACATTCTAGAAGGCCAAAGGCTGAGCTTTCAGTGAAGATTAGAACATGCTAGAAAGCCAGGTGGCAGCAACCTCACCTAGCAGGACCTGCCAGGAGCCATTTGTGTGTTCTAGAGGGAGGGTGAGCAGAGATGCGCGGAAGTGCAGCTCTGAAGGATATGCTGACCCTTGCCCTGAAGTGCTACCTGGCCACTCTTCTGCTCTGATGCCTGGCCCAGCTACAGGGTGGTGGTGTTCACTTCTGTATTTCACAGATGCATAACTCCAGGGAGAACCCTCAGGGTGGGGGGCTGCATCTGAGGCCTGATTCAGGGGGGTGGGTCTAAGAAGAAGGGCTGTCTGAGCGGCTGGAGAAACGGCTGGCTCAGCGGTCGGGTGCTCAGAAACACACATCCTGCAGGCTGCGCTGACCACTCCCAGACTTTTTTCCTCCAAGGAAGCTGCAGTGTGAAATGTGTTGAGGAGGACATGAGCGCAGATGTGGGGAGGTCAGCGGTAGAGAAGTTGCCTGGCATGTACCAGGCCTGGGTTCAGTCCCCAGCTATGGAAAAACACCCCTGCAAGAAGGAAGTTTCAGCTACCAAAATGGTTTCCAAGAAGACTGCGAGGTAGCAGGTACCTTTTATTACCATAACCATTTCTACGGGTACAATTCCATGGTGTTGAGTATTTTCACGCTGTTGAGCAGCCCATTGACTACAGCTTTTTCTGTTTCACAAAACTGAAACTCTACACCCATTCGACAAGGCACTGTGTCTATTCTGAATAACATTAACTCAAGGATATTTTCTTTTCTTCTTTTTTTTTAATGTGTTTGGTACAGGGTTTCACTATACAGCTTAGACTCATATTGATCCTCCTGTTTTCAGCCTCCCTACTGCTGGCGTGATGCCGGGGATCCAACCTTGGTCCACACACTTGCCCAAGCAGGCACTTAGTCCACTGAGTTATCTCTCTGGCCCTAAGGTTATTCTCAAAATTGAGTAAATTGAAAAAGATGGAAGGGGTTAAATACACAAAGGTACAAGCATTTTTCAAGGCCGCTAATTCAGAAGAATCTCATTCTCTACCCCATTTCTAGTGCCTGCTCCTTCACTCCAATGCTTCCTGAACACAGCATATTAAAAATATAAGAATTAATGACTCTCAGACACTATGAGTGGCCAGTGAGTTTCATGCTTTCTCCGCCACCACCTTGGGGAAAAGGGCCCACACATTGGATGTGACATAAAACTGTAATTTTTTTTTAAACAATCATTTTTAAAGAGCAGTCCTGGAGGGAAAATCTTATTGACTGGAGACGTGGCTCTTTTCTTCCCATTCTAAGCGAGGTAAATGTCACATCTGTGTCACTCAAAGGAGCACACCCTGCTCTGCAATGCACACCAGACAGTTCTTCCTTTTGTATTTTAATTGACACAAGACTGAGCAAAGAGTCTGACTCTGAAGCCTCCTGTAGCTGTCTCCTTTGAGATAAATGACCACCAATATGGCACCTCAAGCTGCAGGGCAGGCGACTCGTCGTGGTCCAGGGACTGAGACACCCCGTGAGGCCCGGAAAGCAGGACGCCCACATGGGGGTGATTTCCACAGAGGCGTGATATACGCTGCACTCCTAAGTGTTTACAGAGCTGCAGACATTAGCGAGGCTCTGCAGGCTTCTTTGCTGCCATGTACTGTGAGGAAAGCTATCTGGCCTCTCCTGCTGCAGCTCTGCCTTTGGTGCTTGGATTTCAAATAACTGCCTTTGTGTGGGAGCCAGAGGCCGCAATAAAGTGGGTATGTTTGAAATAAAACTTCTGTAACTCAACCTCTGAAGAAGAACCGAACCACGGTAACTTTTGGTTTACTCGTCCACAGAGCTGGCCAAACAACTCACTTTCTCAGGAGCTCAAAGCTCAGCTATTGAACCTTTTTCGGATACCAAGAGGACAAGAGGCAAAGGGGAAGGGTCCCAAGGTTTCCAGGCAGCATGGCAGGCTGAGCTCCCACAAGGACATTTGCTCTGGTGTCAGCCCACTAAGCCCAGCCTTATCCCCTGTTGTCAGTGCCCTTTTTTAGCATTATGTTCAAGTTCAGCTCCATTCCTGGGCTCTTCCTGCCCAGCCTTCCTGTTTTAGTGCCCAAGAAGAAGTGAAACCTCTGCTTTGAGTGCCCAACGGTCGGCTCACAAGAGGGCATCACCCTGTGACCCCGTGCCCACAGGCACTGCCAGCCCATGACAATGCCCCCCGGTATGCCCATGACTCATGACTTCTCAGCCTGGAGTCCACAAGCCCAGAAGTGCAGAAGTAAACAACGAAAACCTATGGCCCTGATTTTCCTTGTGAGACCCCTACTGTGATCTTCCTGAATGTCTGCAAACCTCTCTGACAAACTACTGGCTCTACCGCCTTGGTCTACACTGTGGCATCTTGTGACCAACTGCTTCAACAAGAGACTGAGCAGTAGGAGGTTGGGTGGGCTCGGAGACACCCCTGTGTCACTGTTGTTGCAGAACCAGATAGAGATGTTTCAGTGACTCCATAGGCACAAAACATATCAAGACCGCCAGAGCCCATGCCTTTTCTTTTTTTGGTACCTGGAATCAAAGTCAGGACCTTGCACTTGCCAGGTGGGCACTATGCCATTGAGCTACACTGCGTGCAATCCATGCACTTTGCTGAAGTTCAACTGTGCCTCAGTATAGCTGTTGGAAGATACTTAGAAGCACTTTTAAAACAAAAGTTTGCAAAGGGATTGTGATAAAAATCCAAAGAGTAAAACAATCAACAGTAGTAAGACCTTCTCACAGCACCAGCGCCCCACCCCCAGCTCCCCAAATCTTGGGGCTTCCAGGCATGCTGTGTCACAAAGAGGATTCGACCAGCTGGACACAGAGGAGGGAGGTTTTCTCCCAGGAGATGTGTAAACTGCTTGAGAAAGACAAGGTATTCAGGTAGCACAGCCAGTTCTCCTAATGTGGTCCTTGAACATAATCACAAATTAGTTCATGTTTCCTGAAACACGGTCCTGCCTACAATCAGGAGCTAATTTCCTTGCTTCATTCTCCACAAGGAAGAGGACCAAGAAGGAGCCAAAGCCTGTACTCTTGGGGCTCCTTTTATTTAGCTCCTCTAAGTATTAATTTCCAAACAGCCAAAGATGCCAGAATTGGAAAGCCTGACAGCAGAAAGCGGGAAAGCCAGTCACAGGTACCTAAGACTGCGGGGCTGGAACAGTCTGAGGGTCACAAGGCACATCCGGAGGCCGGAGGAAGAAAGATGGGGCCACGGGAGCCAGTGGGGGCTGGCAGTAGGCCTGAGTGAGCGTGTGACATACTCCAGGAAGGCTACAGTGATGACTGCACAGAGCAGGACAGAGCAAGGGCTTTGTAAGCTGACAGCTAATGTTTCCCCCTCCTGGCTACAGGAGAGACCTCACTCTTCCCTCTGAAATTTTTCCCTGTCAGTCCTACTTTGGCAAACAGCCAGTGCCATAATTCCAAGAGAATGCCACAATTTCCCACCATGACAACATGCATAGAACGTCTCACTGCAGGACCATTGATCTGAGACCCAAGAGTCTGGCTGCCAAAGGGGTCTGAGACCAGGATATGTGCATGTACTGAATGTGCTAGAAAGAAATGGACTTTCTCTTCACAAAGCATATGCTCAGATGGCAGCAAGCACACCAACCAAGAGCAGAGCCTTGCTAACAAACAGGGTTTGCATGGAGCCCCCTATTGTGGGGCTGTGAGCCCCACCACCTTACTTCATTCTGTGCCTCTGTTTCTTCCACAATAGAATGGAGACCACAGGTTGTCAACAGAATCAGTGAAAACAGGCAAGAGTGATAATCAGTGTCTTGTAAACATTCATAATTCTATATGTTGTTGGATACTTTTTCACAAGGGTATAGTTTCCTTCTGCATATGTTAATTTTGTTCATTGATTCACTAAATATCTACAGAGCACCTGTCAGGGGCCTGGTACTATGCAGCTCAGTGTGAGATTCAAGACTAGATTTTCTTTGGGGCCAGGTGTTACTGTGTTCGGAGGGAACTCCTGTCGTTCCTCTGACATTCTCCCAGCACTGCAGCCTCCAAGTGCCCCAGGCTCGAAGCCATCACATGCCATCCACATCCTCTTGAGAGCTTTCTTGGGAAGGAAAATGATGTAGCTCAGAAATCACCATTTCTGCATGGTGAAACTGAGGCTTGGAAAAGTGAAATGGCTGCTCAGGATCGAACACCTGCGTCTGAGGGAGGCAAATAGGACATGACATGGCTCGAGTCAGACCTGTCATTTCCCAAAGTGTCTCTGCACAGAGGCCAGACTTATCCACAGACCTTATGAAGCTGTCCACCTGGAAAGCAGCCTGTGGTCCAGGGTCCCGGTAAGGTGCTGGGGTGCTGACTGTTGGGCTCTTCTTTGGCTTCTTGTAGGCAAATGTGCCCACATGGGCTTCTCAGACCCCCTGGCAAGGTCCCATCCAGTATGTTCTTGGAAATACAAGTTTGGAGAATGGCTCCCTCAGAGGCTGTCTCACAAGAAGCCCATCCCACACTAAACATGAGTTTAAACCAACCCAACTGTCACCTCAGTGTCCCCCTTGTATGGTCACTGAGCTAGAAAAAACATTCTCGTATAGTTTATCTGGCTGAACCCAACAGGCGGGCGGTTCCTGACACTTGGGCTCTGGCATCTCCAGAGTCCTGCGTCACTATTTCTCCTGGCATAAGAACCAAGAAGCCAAGAATTCCAGCCAAGATTCCTGATCTTGTTTAAGAAATGGCTTAATGCGTTCCAGGGCTTCCAAAGTCAGCGGTGGGGAATGGATATCAGTGACAAAGGACTTGGGAGTGACAGGCTCAGCCACCACACTGGCCGTAACAGTAAGACAGAATGGGCAGTGGGTAGATTTTAACCAAACTGTAACTGTGAAGAAACCTACCCCTTGTGAGGTCCATCTCTCCTGCATGCTGGCACCCAGATGCCCCGGGTTCTCTGGCTCTGACAGCACAAGCTGGCATTTAAGCCGGAGAAGCAGCCGTGATCCTGTTAAGGTCTCTAGCTGTCCTCATCCCAATCCTGATTCTGCTCATGTTCAGCAAGGTGCTCCTCCATGGCACATCTCTGCTGACACAGGGCCACTGAGGAGCCTCTGTGAAGAGTCAGGCCCACATGCAAGCACCCCGAGACTCGTGGACTGAGGGGCTGACCTCCAGTGCAGCCAGGTGTCCAGGTGGAGCCTAGCAAGGCCACGCTCTGAGGTGCGGACAGCTGATGGCTCATGTAGCGGATGGGGCCCACTTGGAGGACGTAGGTCAGGGAGTGTGCCTGAGGAGGTACACCTATTCCCTGCTGCTCACCTCTTTCTGGCCTCCTGGCTCTCCTGGGTACCATCTCTTCTCCCACTTTCTCCCTAGGTCTCTGCTTTAGAGCCTGCCAACCTTGGACTAAAGCTCTGGAGTGTGAGCCAAAATAGCCTTTTTCCCTTTAAAGGTGTTGATGTGGTGTATAGACACCGGCCAACGGTCTCCTACTTACTTCCTCACTGCCTCACATTCCTACAACATCTGGGCAGCCGGTGGCCTTTGTAGTAATCTGCCAATGCATACTTTTCAGAAGATGGAGCAATGCAGTAGGCTTAGCTCCTGTAGAAACCAATTCTTTCCATGAAAGGAAGGGCAGAATTTTGCTTCTCTAACTACTCACCTATTCAAGACCTGGTGGCAGAGAGGTCTGAGTCACTTGCTACCATTTAAGGTCACTCTCCTAAGGCCATCTCTTGATGCTCCACCCGGCATGCTGTGTTGCTTCCTCTCTGGGTTCATTGTACATACCTGCCTCTGTAGCGATTGTATTCTGTAGACTCTAAGTTCCTGAGAGATGGTGACACTTTTACTGTAGAGTTGAACTGATCAAAACTATGAAACAGAATAAAAGCTACATGAGGACAGTAAGAATCACCAGTTCTAGAGGGATTTGGAGGAGGTTGTCACTCTTGTAGCCATTGCTCTGGACAGAAGACTAGAGAAACCATCCTCATGGGGCAGTAAGTGCCGCTGTTCAGTGATGATCTCGGCCAGTAAGATTCCTGCCATGCAGTGCCCACCAAAACAATTCTGAGGAATTGTGCTTGCACTTGCAAGGTTCTACATTTTCTGGTGAGGCCCCAATTACTTTGGCCTTGGGTGCAATTAGCATCCTTCCTTCCTTCTTTCTCCCGTGAGCTCACAGAACCCTGAGATTAAGGCGCATGGCTTTTCCAGATTTCCATGCAGTCATACAGAAGACTCCAGGCTTTGCACACCACCGGCCACAGCATGGCGTGATGTCTGCAGCCTGGAAGAGGATGCTTCCTGGCCCCTCCGCCTTGTCTACAGGGGCTGTGATTAGGAAGAGGCAGAACCCTGAGTCCAGGGTGATGACTCAGGTCTGAGTGCGAGCGGGCCAACCCTTTTAGAGTCCCAACTTCCTCTGTTGGAATGCTGAGTCTGGAGGACACTGCTAGCTTCAGAGCCAGAGGAGAGCACAGAGCACTGGGAGCCCCCGGGGCCGCAGAGTACTGCGTTGGCAAAAGTGATGGAGGGAAGCTCCTCTTTGCTGCTGGAGGACACTGTGGTGGGTAGCTTCACACAGTGCTGTTCTCATGACTCACAGTAGTCTGGACCTTTCTTCTCTTTCCCTTACTTTCTTGGAAAAAGTGAGTCTGAGGCTTAAAGAAGTCCTGTAGTCGAGGGTACTGTGAGAGGCAGGTGTACCCACTCAACATTCACCAGTGAATGAGCCCCTACCCCACCCCCAGAATGCAATAGATCTTGGCTCTTCAGCTTCTGAACTTGGAAACATACCACTGTGGTTAGTCTACCTGGTCTGTGGTATTTTGTTATGGCCACTGAGTTGACTGACACAGTGACAACTAAAATGTCACTCACTGTCAAAGTTCACGCTTAGGAACAGTAAAGACTTCGTACCTTAGCTAAGACCTTGTTTAAACACTTCTGGCCAGAGCTTAAGATTGGGATGCCTATATCATTAGCTCTTGTTTGAAAAGAAAGAACCTGACTGGCTTTTGTCCCTGGTCCTGAGAGCCCAGGGCTGAATCCTTACAATCATCCAAGCAGTAGGAGGGTTTCACTATATATGAACCTGCGTTCATGGTGATGAAGTGACTCAGGCTCAAAGCTGGTCCCAGGGGCAGCTCTAGGAAGAGAAAACTTGGGATTGGAGCTTTGGGCTGACAGCCATGAAAATCCCGACGGTGAGTCCTTGCCAGGTAACACCACCTGCGCGCGTGATAGGCAGCCAGGGCTCCACCTCGGCTCTGCCTTTATTTACAGCATGAGCTTTTCCCACATGGATGGCTCTTTGATCCTGGCATAGTTTCCATTGGTGAAATGAGAATAACAGATTAGTATATACAAACTTGAAACAAAGCTAAGTGTACCCTGTCTCAAGTACTGTCTTTTATTCTGATTTCATATCACTTGGATGCCCATTTCTTACATAAATGAAGACTAAAATAGGTAATACTTTGCTATTCTCTCACTTTGCAAAAATGCAAGCACAACTATTCCTAGAGAAGCTCAGCCATAGAGCCTTTGCTTAGCGTGCTCCACAACCAGCATCATAACAAGCAAATGAACACAGGTTCATGCTGGAATTGGTGGTGACCTGGGTGTGAGACATGCTGAGAAATGTGACCTTCAGCCTGCCTCTAAAGGACAGTACGTGCCTCTCCTTCTCACCCCCCCCCCCCGCTCAAAGCACAGCCAGGGCATCCACCTGTCTGTAGCCGTACTTTAGCGTCATTTAGTATAATGCATTAAGGATTAGATATCAGTACTGTGACATAACCATCCAAATTATTTTTCCTATTTCAACCCTGAGAATGATGCATGGTCAGCATGCTTTGACATAACTGGAGCACAAACCTTAACCCACTTCTCTGGAGGGTCATCTGGTCTCTGCATAAATACATGTACACAGTATCCCACCTGTCACTCCAGGACCTTGTTGTGCACTGTTGGGATGAGCAGTGGTACAGCTAGTGTTCACAGAAAGACCAGGGGACGGATGCCCAGGTGGCTGAGACTCCTCTGAAGGACTGTCTCCCATCACTTGTCAAGTAACTCTCGTGAAACCATGAATGCTCCATCATCTGTTCACACAGCACATAGTAGACCAAATTACTCAAAATAGTGGCCTTGTAAACCAAGAGGCATTTCCCAGCAGCCTAAATGCCTCTCCTCAGAGTCAAGGTGGTCAGTGGTCCCACTCTGCAGAAGAGGCGGCAAAGGCCAATGACTGTCCAGGTGCTCTCCCTGCCAGGACATCTAGCCCGAGCTTCAGAATCCAGGTAGGAGACGCCTGCTCAGTGCCAGGGACCCTTTGAGCACTCTCCAGGCTCTGCTTCACTCCATCCTAATCACAAGCATCCAAGGCAGGTGTCAGCAACAGCTTACAGATAAGACCAGTGCAGGAGGGTGCGCTTGTCTGCTGTGCAGGAAGACAGACACTGAAGCTCAAAGAAGCAATGTGGTAAGTCACGGCCACAGTGCTGCAAAGTGTGAGTCAGGTTTTGCAAACAAGCCACCTGAGCCTACAACGCCCAGCACGCTGGAGTTGACTCTTCCCGCAGAGCCAGGCTACCTGGTTGTGGATCAGTTTTCTATCCCCATCAGCTATGCAATCCTGGATAAGTTCCTTAACCTCTCTAGGCTCCAAGGCCTTTGTCTGGAAAACAGAAACGCTGACAGTTACCTGCCTCCCCATCATGGGGCTGATTAGATGACTCAGCACACAGGAAGCCCTTAGAGCAGAACGTGGAACAAACTGTAGTTCAATTAAGCAATGTGCTGATTAATCACCAGCCCGTATCATTTCTGAAAGCATTTAAAATATGGCTTACATAATTAAAGCTCATTTCACATTGAGCTATTCAGCAATGTGTTTGCTCACATCAAATAAAGGACACTTACAGTTTCTATCCTCTGGTGTCTGCATAAAAGAGTGCTTTCTAAATTCACAGCTGTCTGCTGAGGCTGCTCCCAGACAGCAACGGGGGGGATGGGGGAGGGTGGGGGGAGACACCAGGAGTGGAGCTCTGAGCACTTGTTTACATGATATCAGCTGAAGGATTTTGCAGCTAAGAGAAATTTGAGGACCACTGCTCTAAGAGTGCAGAAGGGGCTGGTAGCTCCTGTTGTCCATTACTCTTGTCCAATTCTCTGCAATTGTAAAGTTCAGTGTAGCCACTAGAGCCACAGAGAGTACAGAGTAGGCAGGCAGCTTTCTTCGGCAACACTCACTCTCTTCCCCTCATATTGTCTTTTGTAAGCAGGACACAGACACATTCCTCTGAGTCAAACAAATTCAAATCGGGTGAAACACTGGCAACTTTAGAGCACAGATATGTCAGAAGGCAGCACATCAGGAAGAACAGTGCGGCTGTGCAGTGCAGGTCACACAGTGCACAGCAGGACACATGCGATGAGGGCCTCAGGGTGGGGCCGCTGGAGCCACTGGGAGTGTGCAGTCCAGGGTAGATGCCTAGCCTGGGGTATGCACCGGAGAAGAGAGGGAAGGCCACTCCCTTGCTAGGGTAAACTGGGTAGGATTAGGGCTGGGTAGCTGCAGAGAGCAAGGGCATTGCCCTGCGGGCTGGCTGTGCGGAGGCCAGTGGGCTGTGACTGGCCCGTGAGTCTACTGTGCTGGTGGGCTGGAGCAGAGATCAGAGCCAGCTGGAGGCTGGGCCCGGGCTGGGGCGAGACCTGGAAAGCTTCTGCACACTGTTAGTTCTGAGCAGAACGAGAGAAGGTGCAGGACTCCAGAGCCAGTCCAGGGCTGCACGGCATCTGTGAGGGGGCAGCAGGGACTTCCTGATCTTCTTGTCTCTTCCTCATTCTCCCAGGCCTCACTGCTTTAGATTCCAGTGAGCTTCAGACGTGCCCAAAAGAATACATTTCAATCTGTCTGCCTGGTCCTGGACTTCCCTTGCAAGAGAGGACGACGTCTGGGCTGCCAGCAGGGAGCTGCTCTCACCCCCAGGACCAGTGGCAGCCTGTGGCCTTTTTCTGCTACCCTGGGACTTGCCCTGTGTACAGCCTCGACAATTACTTGTTCCCACTGGACTCAGACCTAACCCAAGGGGGCATAGCTGGCCCTGCACGGGATAGTGGGAGATTCTTAACCAGATAATGGAGCACCACCAACACGTGCACCTTAAGCCACCTG
>PVKA01004826.1:43853-95768 GCA_004027165.1 Ctenomys sociabilis
GGGGGGGGGGGGGGGGGGGGGGCGTGTAGCTCAGTGTGAAAGCCCTGGGTTTCATCCTCAGTACTACCAAGAAAAAAACCAACCAACCAATCAATCAAACAAACAATGACAAAGAAAGAAAGAAACCGAGTGTGTGCGTACAGCTGTGTTTGTGTCTTTCACTCACATTTTGCCAAACAGCAACCGTGCTGAGTTCATTCCCATCTTCCCACCACTTGGCCCAGGAGCAAGCGGTGGGCAGAGCCCCTTGAGGTTCCTCACCTGCTCAAGATCTATCCCTGCATGAAAATGGGTTTGCAAAGGGATCACAGAAAAACAAAGACTCCACAGGAAAGCAAGAAATGAAGGCAAAACCATAAAAAGCAGCTTTCTGGAGCGTTACCCATCGATGAAGGAGCAGGAGGGAGCTGTCCTGTGTCACTCCTCTCCTTCCTTCCACCCTTCACATTTGGCTTGATCCATAGGAAATTATATTTTTGTGGGATGAAGTTGGTCAAATATTGGTATTTTCCAGCGGTTCCAGAAAATGCATTTCAAAAGGCATTAAGATTTGCATTAAGGGGGAAATGGGGCACAGAAATGGGAATGCATGTGGAAGGAGGAGGCTGGGGGAGGGGAGTGGAGGACCGTTGCTAGGCAACCAGCAGCCAGGACTGGTCTGCCAGGAGCCGGAGAAATGGGGATTGGGGAGGGGAGGGGCTCCTTCCTGCCTTGCCTTGGGCCTTGCTGACCTGTCTGGCTCTGGAGCTGGGGGAGGTCCCTAGATGCCGGCATCAATCTGCTGTGTCCAGACTCATGGACCCGCGCTCGTAGTCCCTGAGGGAGGCAGGGACTCGCCTTTGTTTTCAGCAGGGCAGAGACCCCTCCAGGTTCTCCATGGAAAGGGCATGTGCGGTGCCCATCTTGGGAAACTCTTCACCTGTTTGTGTCCCCCGTGGGCGTGCTTCATGAACTATTTCCTACTCCTCCACATCATTAAATGCACTTCTGATTCCAAAGTCGCCAGCATGCAATCTGTCTGCATTCTACATCTGAACATTTATTTGCTTCACCCTGTGCCTGTAAAGTGTTCTGTGAACAGCCACCCCCGGGGCCTGGGAAGACATCTGTTTTGCTCATTTGGTGGCATGCCCAGCCCTGCGGGGAGGCGGCTAATAAAGGGCAACAGCAGTGGTGCTGGTGCTAGATGTCTGCCCAAGGAGGTGCTGCCTGACTCTGCTCTGGCTCTTGGAGGAGGCAGCCCAGGGTCCAGGAGGGCGAGGACAGAGGGTGCACAGTGCTGAGTCTCCCTGTGCACTATGTGGACAGCTTCGCCCTTGGCTGAGAGGGGAACTCCCGGTGAACTGGGGCAGATGGCAGACAGGCTCGCCCTCCAAGGATGGCCTGGCCAGCAAATCAGGATGAGCCACCTGCCACCCCGTTCAGCGGAGAAGATGGGGCATCCGCTCTTTTCTTTCTTGGCTACATGTGCTTTGGGGGAATCCCTGGTTTCCTTGGTAGCAAACAATCCTTTGCATTTTTACAGCAGAATTTTACGAGCCACAGAGACGGCTGGCTTGGGGTGGGTGTGTGCTGGGACTGTGCAGACGGCCTGTGTCTGTTCATTTATTCAGTGTTGCCCTGTTGCTGCTCTAGTTACTTTAAACATCACAAGGGCCTTTGCCCAGCCCACAGCAGGCCGGGTTACGCACTGCAGTCTCACTACCGCTGCATCCACCTCACCCCTTAACTTATTTCACCTTTAAGACGTTTTGTTTGTTTGTTTCTGGCGGAACCGGGGATTGAACTCAGGCCCTTGCGCTTGCCAGGGAGCACTTATTCCACCGAGCCATCTGCCCGGCCCCTTCACCTTTAAGATGAACTAGCACCAGCATCACTGCCAGGCAGATGATAGTGATGGGGCAGGAACAGCTCCTCCATCTGCTGCCCTTTGAGATTTTCCACAACTCATCACCTGAAGCTGACCCGCTGTGAAAAGCCTTAATCTTCCAGTGCCACCTGTTTAAATCTTTACTGGACAGCTGAGGAACTGAGTCCAAAGCCATTGGATGGCCGAGGAAAGCCACCTTTACTTGTAGATCTGAGACAAGATCCAAAGTCTTCTATGCTATCGCCAGGCTGAGGGGCTGGAGCAGCCACGGCACGGGAGAACTGCGTGGGGGCACAGGCTTCATCATGCACCTGCTGTCACACCAATGACAAGAGTACAGACCGTACCAGAAGGCCTGCGTGCAAACTACGTGTGCTCCACTCAACTACCTAGCAGCCTACATTATAGAACCTTTCTGAATTTTTATTTGCCCATCCAAGATAGACTCAACTTTATAAGTACTGCAAGGACTAAGTCCGATCAGCTCTGTGTAAACTTTAAAAAGAATTGTAACACATACTTATTATTGTACTATACAACCAGTATAAAATCTAGGGAATCCTATTATGTTCATAATTTTTTTCTCCTGTTCAGATAATTTATCTCTATCTTGTAGAGAATACAGCAGAAATACAACGCAAGCCGCAAAGGAAGCCTGATAGAAAACTTTTAATTTTTAATAGCTACACTGAATAAGGAAAAGAGGTGAGGTGCATTTAATTATATATTTTCTTGAACCTCAGATATCCAAATATTACCATGCCGATCTGGAATCAATGTAAGAGTCATTAATAAGCCATTTTACATTTCAAAACAGTGTCTGTTTTATTCTGACAACACATCTTAATCTGCATGGACCACATCTGGAATGCCCAATGCAACCTGGGGCCGGCGGCTACTGTCCCCCAAGATCTTTCCTATGCTTCCTCTGTCTCTGTGGCATTTTCAAGACCAGGAACTCTGCACAATGCCAGCAACAATGTCATTATTTTCCTGAATTCTCTGGATAGCACTGACTAGCAAGTTTGTCCCCTTTTCAACACCATGGGGACATCCTGCTTCTCTATTTTACAAGAAGGGGGTAGTTGCACATGTCCTGCCAGTGGCCACTGGGCAACTGAGGCAGAGAGGGGAGACAGTGTCATCCTCTGTCAGGGGCTGTGGGACTCAGAACAACCTTCCCATGGGACAGTTGCCTAAGCAAATACACGGTCATATGTTTGCAGTGGCGGAACTCTGACAGGACTCTCCTGTGGAAAGCTTTATTGTCAAAGGGGAGCAATGCTGCCAGTGGGTCATCATCCATCTCTTCATCCAAAGTGACAGGAGAAGAGGTAAGACGTGGCAGTCTGTGGAGTGTCAGGACTCGTTTGTTTTCTGAGGGCCTGTCTCCCATCAGCCAGGAGGCTGACTGGTACTGTGAACCTTCAGCAAGCCTCACTTGGAAGGCCACACTTTGGTCCTTCTATGCTGGTGGAAATCCATTCCATTCTTAAACCCCGGAGAAAGAGCCCAAGTTCTCCCTGTGCAGTTTCCACTGTCTCACCTGCGGCTCCTCAGACCCCCTAGTGTGTGCTCACTGTCACTAATGTACACTTTCCTTTGTGTGCTTTCAAAACTTTCCTCCAAACATGAATTCAGATCACACAAATGAAAATAAATGTAGGGGAGGGACGCTAGGAAGCTGAGACGTGAGAAGTTGAGTTTAACACATGGCACCGTGTGTGCCATCCCCTTCCACAGCAACCAGAGGCTCAAGCGGAGGAGCAGACTCAGAGAGAGCTGATGGTGGCCGGCTGCTCTCATGTTAATGGGGGTTTCTTTAGCGTATTCCTGACCACGGGAGAGAATTGGGAGAGACACTGTCTGCAGGTTGGGTCAGAGGACGACCTTCTTTCTGACCTGTCACATAGCCACACACTGCTGCTGAATGATCATCTTTCCTAATATTTCTGAGAAAAATGTAAGGACTAGGGGCTGCGTGGTAAAGACATAGGTATCAGGAAATTGCTTGTGGCCCTCAGGACATTTCCAGGTATGCACACCATCGACCTCTGGCCCTGTTCCAGTGTGGAGAGTATGCAATTCACTGGGGATATTTGGGGATTCGGATGCACAGATTCACTCAGGAATCTCAGAGCACTCGATGTACTCGGCACCCAGTGTTAGCAGCATGGCCGTTTTGCTCTCTAACTCGGGGAAGGGGAACGCTACACTTGAGGCAGTCAGGTTTACACGACCGTGAGAGGCTATTTGGTTGTCGGGCTCCCAGCATCCTCTGATGGGAAGCAAGGCTGTCTCCTAAAAAGAACCGGCACAATGTCCACGTGGCCTGCAAGGACAGAGGGTGCTGAAGCAGCCTCCTCACCTAGTACTGATGCTGGAGAAGTTTCCTACTTCAGAAGATCTGAGGTGCAGCCTTTGACGAGCCTCCTACCCGAACAGTTAGTGACTATGCAATATACCAGTCTCCCACCTCTTAGGGATGTCTTCACTTGGTCACCTTATCCAGACCCATTGGCCTCCCTGTGACAGACAGGCACTTGCTAAAGCCCTAGACCTGCACCTAGCATACTCTGCCAGGGAAGTTCGGTGCCTCCTCCACCTTTCTCCAACTTGGCACAAAGATTAAGCTGAAAGTGCTGGGGCATTGCTTAGATCCTGGCTTAGGCAAACATCCGGTAATCATTCCTGTTTTTCCAAAAGAATATGCTCCTGGATGACAGAACTTTGGAGGGAAGAAGACAACTCATATATTTAGGCTGGCTTTTGTGTGCTAGCTTTAATCTTGGTTATTATTAAATTTTGCTAATGTCCATTCTGCAGGGAGTTTGGGTCTTTTCCTGTGTGTGCATGTATGCATGCCTGTGCCCACACACACACACAGTCACACACACACACACACACACACATATGAAAAAGATATGCATACCTAAAAAAATTACATCCCTTGCTAATCAATTGGTATAGTGACAACAAATCTTTTTAAAGATATACTATCAGGACATTTTAGGTCCCTTACATTCTCTCACTCATAAGTTTATGTAGTGATGCTGTGTGCCGAACCAGGTACTGAGAACACAGCCACCAGACACAGACCCAGCTCTCACACTGGGGGGGGGGGGGGGCTCCAGGCAATGCTTATGAGGAAGCAGTGATGACAACAAGGTGTGACTGTGCTGAGATAGGAATACAGGGCAGAGCCATCTAAAATCCAGGTCCAGGGCCAGCAAGATAGCTCAGCGGATGAAGAGCCTGCCTAGGCAAGTACAAGGAGCAGGCTTAGATCCCAGGCACCATATGCTGCACCAGCCCCGCCCCCAGGTGTGCTGTGCCAGCCACCGAAACCGGTGTGATGGTGCACGCCTGTAATCCCAGCTCTGGGGAGGCTGAAAACAGGAGAATCACTGAGTCTGCGCCGCATAGTAAAACTCTGCACCAAATACATTAAAATAAATAAACAAAAAAACAAATAGAATACAATCCAGACCCAAGGGACTTATCAGGAGCCAAAGGGAAGCACCTTTTGAGGTGGGGCCTGAGAGTCTCGCACACGCTGGGAGCTGTAGACTAGCCAGATCAGGGCCAGGGGTGTGGGAGGGGCAGTGCTCTAGGAAGAGGGAGCAACGTGGAAAGCTGAAAAGCTTACTCCATAAAGGGGCCTGAGGAGCTCAAGTTTTTTTCATTGACCTGATCCAACCCTTTCTAGATTGCACAGGGCTGAGGATAACTACTCTCACACGGTTCACATCGCAAATGAACAAAGTCCCTGCAACTCCAGTCCATTCCAGCTGTCCCAGTCACATTCTCCCAAGGCGTCAGGCCACTCTGCAGCAAAGGTCTCATTTCCTGTTGTAGGAGGTGGCTTTCTTCTAAGCCCCAAGCTCTGATTTCAGAAAAGCACATAAAGCGCAACAGATGGACCACTTACCCATAAACTCTTCCCACTGATTCTTAACCATTTAAAGCTTCAGATGTTGGGAATGAAGGAGTCTCTAATTGAAAAGATCTTACTCGACTTTATGTTTTTCCTTTATTGCCTCAGTAGCTCAAATCCAAACCACAAGTCTGAGTTTTCTTCACAAAGGTATAAGCTATGGTCTGGCCTAATAAGGCTGCTGTATGTAGGGAGAAGTTGAGCACAGCATTTATTTTGTAATAGTGGACAATTTTTTTTAATGTATGTAAGTTTGGGTGAGTAAGTAGGTAATGACTGTCTGTTTCTAGATTTAACAAAGACAATGATTTATGGTGACTTGGAAAATGCTACTGACTGGGAGGGGATGTTAATCAGAAAAATAAAATGTGGAGAATTCTATGTACATTATGATTACAGTCATGCAAGAAAATTAAATAAGAAAAATGCTGGAAAGAAATTCACAGAAATGAGAACTGTGGTTGAATTAGTGTGGTGGTATATAAATCTTTCCATTTTTTCTGTTTTCTGCATTGCCTCTGTAAATTTGAATCCTAGTGAAAGTTGGCACTTTTATCACTTTTAAATGGGAGCCACATACGTAAGAGGACACAGTCTGCACGTGGTCCTCCTGCGGCACCATATCAGCTCCCCGAATGAGCATGCATGTGTGTACACCAGGCCTACCTCGAGCCCACTGGAAAACTCCTGGTAGTGTTTTCATGGCAACATTCACGGAGGATGAGCCCTCAGAACCTGAGAAAGACATCTGAGAACATCAAACTGGAGGCATTACCAGGGGAGTTGGGCATCAGTTTTCAAAGCTCTTTGAATCAGGTTTTGAAACATCATCACTCCTTCGGGCTCTGGGTAAAGTAATGGTTTTTACCAGGGCAAGTTGGGTGTTGCTGTCGTCTACGTCTACTGTGCTAATGACCTCCCCAGCTTTTCTGACCCTAATGTGTTCCTAGTTCGGGAAGAAATTAGTTGATTTCCTGTTTCTCCAGATGTTCAGAGTGATACAATGGGCACCAGTGGGACAGGGAAGGGCCCACAGAGCCCTTAGAGGAAGGCAAGCACAGATTCTCACTCATGCTCAAAAGCTCAACTTCAAGAAAATAAACTATTTCCTATCCCCTCAGAGCAAGAGAGACTAAGTCAGCTTTAGTTACAGCAAGAGTTGTTATTCAGGGTACAACAAACTCCTTCCAAGCAGAAAGAATAGCCAATGGCAGTTGTGGAATTTCCTTTTCTAGAGATTTGTAACAATAGGTCAGATATACATCTGGCCTTGAACGCCTCAGGCATATCCACAATCAGACTGAACAAAAATAGCACACCCACATGGGTGTGTCCCAGCCACTCTCCCACTGATTTTAATAGATAGAGATTTAGAAACAGTTGACCTCCTCTCCCCACCTCCTCCACCATCCCTTGCATGAATCAATCAACCACTGAATCCCATTAGTCTCAGAACAGACTTGGAAAGTTGACCCAAAGGGATTTACCTGTACTAGGAGTTCCAGCTTCCGGTCATCAAGAAGATGGACTTGGCATCGACGGCCCTCCGTCATCTAAGAGGGAAGAGAAATGGTGGTCACTGAGAGTCCAGTATCAGATAAAGAGGTGGAGGTCCCTACTGAGGTTCCCTCAAGCAAATTCCTCTCAGTGGAGCTTTCCCTGGGGAATTGGTATCACAGACTATGAAAGAGTATAAGACTGCTTCACTCACATATTCAAAAAATATATTGAGCACTGTTGGTATATATTGAGCTGGGTATAAAGTGCTTCTGTAATTTAATTTTCATAAAGATGGGTTCATTTTCAGTTACTAGCATCCACAAGTTTTGTTCATGTAGTGATGGTTCTCATGAGTGGCCTCACACAGTTCCTTCCAGGCCAGTACCTCACATGACTTGCTAGCTCCCATGTGATATGCTGTTGCCCAGTAATCAGCCTCCTTCAGCAGATCAAAAGAAAGGGTGCACACAAGCAGACCCTGCCCTCCTCTCACTGCAGGGCCTTGGAGTGGTTCTCATGGGCACTTTCTCCAGGAAAAATGGTTCTCTTCCTATCTAACATGAAATAGTCTCTGATCATCCACATGTCCAAAACCATCCTATGATAGCCTATGAGAAAGTTCCCTTATTCCTGTCTCAAAGCAATCCTCCCATCATGCTTTATTGGAGTCAGATGTCCCTACTTTTAAGATCTAAATTTATCAGTATACATGTCTTGGACTGGTCAAATCTCTAATACCTCAGAATTCTGAATCATCACAGTGACTCAACATTCTGCAGCTCTGAAAAACACCAAGAAAAGTTTCACCAATGCCTAGATATTCTATCAGAGATTAAAATAGGTTATAACTGAACAGAGCCCCACTGTGGAGGCTTGTCATTTTGCACATACAAGTCAGACCAGGACGCTATGGCTAAGAGGTATGTCTGTCTAGGGGAGTACTTATTCTCTGTCCGAGCTCAACGCTAGGTGTTAACTGCCTCAGTGGGGAAGCAGGCTGGAGCCCTCACGGAATCTGTCAACCGTACACATAGTAAGCACTCTGACATACTTTAAACAGTCCAGCTGCATTTTAACCACTCTACTCTCAGGTTGAATGAAAGCCATCATGTTTTAAAATGAGACCAAAATCTGTGTTGTCACAACACATACATACCTCATTCCTTCATTAAAAGAAAGACACACCAAAAATGTTAAATTCAAATTTCAATAGGCAAGTTCATAGTCATTGCACAGGTATAGAGCTATGGAAAATCACTTCTCCTTAGGAAGGTCCATGGAATGTAGGTCTAGGAAGGGAAGCGGTGTAATCACTCAGCAGATTCTTTGAAAAGCATTTGTTGCAGGCTTGAGAAAATTCTTAACAGAGTAGATAAGGAAAGAGTTTTATGGAAGAAATGCTGCTTTTTTTTGGGGGGTGGGGATTGAACTCAGGTCCTTGTGCTTGCCAGGCAAGTGCTTATTCTGCTGAGCCATCTCCCTGGCCCCAAGAAATGCTGCTTGTGTTTCCCACCTTTCAAACAAAGTTTTGAGCTATCTTATATTGCAGAATATGAAGAGTACATAATGTTTTCAAATCACTTATTCAGATTCTAATAAATTTTATGAAAATAATTTGGTATCTGAAAGATATAATATAGAAAATAAAATTTTAACCACAGTAATGAAAACAAAGAGCTAGTTCATCACTTTCTCAAAAATATTTCAAAGCATATAAAGTTCAGAATTAAACATTTATGTGGAAGGCCTCAGTTTCATCTGGAAAACAAAATTCTCTTTTTAAGTGTTCATCAATTTTTAAAAATATTTCTAAGAAATTTTATTTAGTGCAGGGTCTCACTACACAGCTCAGACTGATAGTGATCCTCGTGTCTCAGCCTCCCAGTACTGGGATTACAGGCATGCACCACCACACCTGATTTTGGGGTCACCACAGCACACTTGGGGCTCCAGGGCCAGCATGGTATGTGTACTAGGGATTGATCTGACCTGGGTCCTTGTGCTTGCTAAGCAGGTGCACAGACTGCCTAGCTATCTCCCCAGCCCAAGGAAAACAAAATTTTCATTAAATTAAATAAACTAACTTCATCTGCTCAGCAATTCAAGGAAGTAGCTTGTTGTAGTCAAGGTTTACAAGGGAAACAATTCAATCAGGACATAATTTAAAAGATTGTTTTATAAGATTCACCCAAATAGTCAAATGCAAAAAAGTGTGGGAAATCTGTCGCATACTAGATACCCAAAGAATCCAGCTGTGGGCCTGGTCACAATGTAATGTCTTGCGCGGCAATGTCCTCCAGGAGTCCAACTGGAGGTTCTGAACTCATGACAATGTCTTAAGCCAGTCTGAATCAAGGATGTGCACTGGGAAGGACCAATGGCCAGTGATGGAAGCTAGAAAGTCTGCAGCATGGGATGAAGGGTCTGTGCCAGCAGGCTGAGAGGTCTGCACTGAGGCCAGAGGGCAACACTCAAGCTAAGGCACAGAGCGCTCCAGGGAGAACCACAGCCACGCTCAGTGACAGAACGCAAGCTCCTCCAACAGTTCCTGAGTTCTCATCAGGAAAGCCAGGGTAACGAGCTTCTCTAGGAGAATCAGCAGCACACCACCTTCCCCTTCAGTCTCCTTTTATGTTGTTGGCCATAATCCTTTGATGGGCCCCCCACACCAAGTACCAAATTGATCCAAGTCAGTTGGGTGTTACAAGCTGACCATTAGTTAATCTGCAACAATCCACCGCTGATTAATTTAGTAACCAGACACATTCCTTTAAACCACAGCTTTCAGTGGAAGATTTGTGAAAAGTTACATGTCTTGGTCTACTCAGATTTACATGAATGCAACAGTTATGTAGATATAATTTTTATTACACTCATTTCTGCATCAAAAGCAAAACACTCAAGGGGTGTTCAAAATTCAAGGTTAGGGGAGGTTTATTTTTTTGTTTGTTTGTTTTCGGTGCCGAGGACCTAACCCAGGGCTTCCAGCTTGCTAGGCAAGCATTCTACTGTGGAGTCAAATCCTCAACCTGCATCAAAATTCAAGGTTAAAACTACCATACTTTGACAAATTAACCTGATTACAAACCTATCTCTAAAGACTCCATTAAAATCACATTGTAGGAGCTAGTACAACCATAATCCTTGCTTCCATTAATTTAGCAATAGGCATGGTGATACTATAAAAAACAAGCGCCTCCTACATCTTCATTCTTTCCTTCTCTTCTGGTGAAAGGTCACTTTTTATTGCTCTGTTTCTTCTCAAAAAATCATGTTCTGTTTCACCCTTGCAGTAGTACACAGCTCCACTGGAGCCTTCTCTCTGAGAAAAGGCTTTCAATCACTCTGCTAGCCCTACATTCTTATTTTTAAGATCTGGTCAGAAGCTCTCAGTAGTAACCTCTCCACCATCCCAAGTAGTCTGCATTGAAATTTTTCTGCCACCCATGCAATATCCTTAAACACAAGCAGACCAACTTCCTGTCAAAGCACAGCATATTACCCTGGAGTCCAGCAGCCCAGGTAGTTCTCATCAGAAGTCTCCTGAGCTTTAGTCTAATCAGCAGCACTTCCATCAGGAGTGTGAATTTCCAGATTCTGGTCACAGTTTCCCATACGACTTACAGCATGCAGGGCTGCCTCTTAGGCCAGCCCTTTAAACCTTCCAAATTCACTTCAAAGGATATTAAGGCACATGGCCAGGTAACATCACAGCAAGGACCCCACTTCTGGTATCAAATTTTGTCTTAGCTACTTTTCTCTCATTGCTGAGAAAAAATATCCAACTCCCACAAGTTATGGAAGGAAGTTTATTTATCTCACACTTTGTGGAGATTTCAATGAGAGCAAGTGAGTGAGTGAGAGAGAGAGAGAGAGAGAGAGAGAGAGAGAGAGAGAGAGCAGAAAACAGCAAACTCAATGAGAGAGGGGGAGGTGCAAGAGTGAGAGTGAGGAGTCTCTCTCTCTCCCTTATATTGTATGCAGTCTACCTACTAGGATTAAGGTGGTACCAATCCAATCAGACTAATCTAGCAACCCACTCTTAATCCCAGGACTGTACCACCAATCAATCACACACTGTATTTTTAGTGGCTTCCAAAAAATGCCCACGAGGCTTTGAGGGGACATCTGGACACAAGCCACAACACAAACCATAACATAGTTATGTATGGAAATGTTAGTAATATTTGGGGAACAAGCTGGCCTCATATTTTAAATATTCCTATAAAAAGTTGGTACAGAGAAGAGAGTTTGGACTAAAACTCATGCTTGAATCATGCTTGTGAAGGTACAACTTTCTGCAACAGCAGTGCTGTGTTTTCTCTAAGGGACACCTGTTTGTTGTTCCATTCTCCAGCAAGACTGGAGCACCCTGCTTTCATCACTGGTTCAAAAAAAGGTCACCCTCATGGGTGTGTACTGACAGAACCGACATCTGTAGCTTTGTTTGGCTTACCAGCCACACTGAAATTTTCTTCAGAATACTAACAATCAGAAAATAACACTGCTTTCCTTTTCTTTTTCTTTTTTTTTCATTTTCAGCTGCTGTGGCATAAGTGGAGCCTTGGCATCACCCTCAAAGGAAATCCTTTGGAAAACAAGGCTTCACATAGATGCAGCTGGCATTTATTCGAACCACAAACTGTCTTGCTACAATGCAATTCCGTACCAAGCCCAGGCCTGCCAAGCGCTCCATGACTGAGAGACATGTGTGGAAAAGTGTTATTTTGAAAGTGAGGTGCCCACCCCAGTTCATCCAGCTTTTCTTTTAAGCACTCTGAATCATGAGGACTGTGCGTAAACAAGGGACAACAGTTACGATTCTAGCTGAAGTGGGCACAACAGAACACTGCACAAAGCAATATATGCACACATGGCATCCTGTAATCTCTCTTGCACTGGATCAGGGATTAGGAGGTGAAACTAAAACAATATATGTGCTAGGGTAGCAGCCTTAGGGGTGGCTCTTTTCTACCCTGCCCCACCCAAGTATTTCACAACTTGTTCCCTTTCTTTACCCTCCAGTTCACAGAGGGTAAAGAAGTACTTTATCTAGAAAGATGCACGACACTGATAGGGGTCAGGCATAGGAAATGCAACTCGACAAGTTTCTTATTCAGCAAATTCAATTAGTGGGACTTCTATTTTTAACACGTGAAATCAAGTTTATTAATTTACAAATGAGAATTACAGCTGTCGCTGGGGCCAGACTACTCAAGATCGAATGCCTGACACATCCTCTCCCTGCAGACATCACGAATGGGAAGCCAACTGAAACGGTCTGGGTGAGACAGGATCGGGTAGGGGAGGGTGGGAACTTCTAGATTTGCATCCACCTGCAGTTGGAAATGTCCCAGGATCGCAACCTGGGAAACGGACTCCTTTTCACAGAAGTGTAAGGCAGGAGATGCTAACATGGCAACAGATCCTGGGCTCAGGAAAATACATGTGGTTTAAAAGAAAAGCTAAAGAAGAGCCAATTCACATATGTTGTTACCACATTTTCTCAGTGTTCGGAGGCTAGTTCACACTGCAATGGGATGGCATGACTCTAGAGAGGAAGGGGACAGGGCAGAGCAGGGCACCTGCTTAGGGTCACAGTCATAAGCCTGCAGGTAGTCTCTCAACCCTGCCTACTCGCTGGTGCCTGGTGTGACACAGTGCATCTACTTGATTCACGTAAGTTTATCTATCTCCGTGTCAGCCTTTGTAGTACTGGGATTGAACCTAGGACTTGAAATGAAGCAATGTCTCTACCCCCTTCCCTTAGTTTTTCTCTTTGTGACAGGGACTTCACTAAGTCACTAAGTTCCAAACAGGTTGAACTCAAATTTTGATCCTCTTGTTTCGGTCTCCCAGAATGCATAGATTACAGGCATGTGCCACCATACCTGGTGTGACACAATGAATTAAGAAATACTAATGATTTGTGTGTATTAAGAAAGAATTAAATTTCTAAGATGTGTTCCACTTAGGAAAATCATCAACAGTCTCTGCCGGGCGTGGTGGCGCAGACCTATAATCCCAGCACTCGGGAGGCTGAGGCAGCGGGATTGTTGTGAGTTCGAGACCAGCCTGAGCGACAAAGTGAGCTTAAGGCCAGCCTGAACTGCATAGTGAGACCCTGTCTCAAAAAGAAAAAAAAAAAAACAAAAAAAAAAAACCAGTCTCTGAAAGACCTGGAATGCTGTGCTTGGAAACCTGATTATCAAAATGAACCCAAAGAATTCAAAAGCAGAGTCAAGGCCCAAACAAAGCCATAAGACTTGAAGTAAATCGCCCTTCGTGAGGTCCCCGAGGGCCATCCCAAGGATTCCAGATGCATTACAGCAGCACCTCACAATCTACCCTTTGACTCCGGTCATTCTGTGCCCCAGAAGGAAATTCCAAGGCCCTGACTACAACTTCCCAGCACAAGACACTGCTGGAGTCCTGATTTCTGGGTCACCTCAAAGTGTCACATCTGTCTCTCACTTCATAGTCCTCCTCAAAAAAATGAAATTTTAGGACCAATTTAGGTATCCAAAAATCATAAGAACACAACATATCCATAATCGTAAAGCCCTCCCTGCCTGGTGGTAAGTAATGAAGCCAACACAGCCCCATCAACTGCAGGAAAATAAGGCTCAGGCAGACGATTCCCCGCAGCTGGAGGCTGATGGCAGTGCCCACCCAGCGGCTCCCCACTCTTGACTTGAATCATGGACCAAAAGATGCAGTAGCAGGGCCTCTCTGCCCAGAACCTTCAAAATTTGAAAAGGGTAGTGCTCGTTTTTACTGATTTACCCGAAGCTCACTCTCGACAGTGCTGCCAGATGACAGCAGAAGGGGAGGCGCCCCACACCGGAAGTCTCATTCCTGAGCCTGACCTTGTGCGCATTCCACTCCGTGACCCCTGGCAAATGATCCCCTCTGTCTTTCTCAGGGCTCTTCTGCACTCACAGGAAGTACACACAGGGGCTGCCCTCAAGGCTCTTGGCTGCTAAACACATCTGTGGTTTACAAACCCCGATGCAGGTTCTCAAGTAAGTGGTTTTATTAGAAGCAAATTAACAAGACAAAGCAATGCACTAAGCACCCTGGACCTACAGTCCACTCTTTCATGCCACCTTCTGATGTCCAGCAGGGGCTGAGGTTGTCACTGGGGTCACATTGCACCTTAGGATCTTTGCAAGTCTATTCTACTGGTGCTTCTGCTTCTGCTTGGGTCTCTGCCTACAGCTAAAGGGTTTTCCCTGATTATATAGAGAGACATTGTGGTGTGGATGGGGAAGGCGTGTAGCACAGGGCTGATACGTCTGGCATGGGAGGGCAAGTATAGTGCCTTGATGTCACTGCTATGAGGACCCAGTGTGGGTGCAGGCCACAGTCCTACAGTCCTATCAGAACATCGATGTAACCATTTCCACATGACACCACCGCTAGGTAGTCCACAAACACCTCTCAGCATAAAGTTTCCAAGACAAGAGGGACCAGGAGTGCAGCCACGAGATCCCACCCACAGCCTTGGGGATTCCAGAAGAGCAGCCTTTGCCCAAGTTGGCTGTGAGGCCCAGGGAGGACCGGAAGGAAGGACAGTCAAGCTTCCCATGGGGGACAGGCTGTTGGCACGGAAGCTGAGCAGTGCATCTCAGCTGTAGAGAGCCAGGGCTGAGCCTGGCCATTGCCACAATTGTGTCCCCTGTGCCTGGACAGCCCAGAGGACAAGGACATGTGGACACCCAAAGGAACAGGCTTGTGGTGACAAGAAGCTGGTGCAGGGCTGTGGCCTGGGTCAGCACTGGGTGGCTGCTGACAGCCCTCACTCTTTGTGCCACCACAGTTGGCTCTGAGCAGCCGGGTGCCTCCAGGACTGCCAGTGGCTCATCCCATGGAGCCGGCCACTGCTGGGGCGGCTTCCGCCAGCAGCACGTCCTCCATCCCCATTTAGAGTGCACCGGCAGGTGCTCAGGCCTCGCTCTGCCCCCAGCCCCTTGCTCCATCAGTGTGTGCACCCCAGCGCAGCACCGCTGCAGGCTGCTGTCCAACCAGGCAGGGACCCAGCCCTGCTGGCTCTGTGTGTCTGTCAGAGTCTCTGGAGACAGAGACTTAATCCTCCTCCTCCTCACCACTGGAGGAGGCTGGGGAAGGCAACAGAGCTAGTCCTGGACTGGCAGGAAGCACCAGATGGAGAGCAGAGACTTGAGTGGACCTGGGTGGAGCCCGGGCAGCGGTCCTCAGAGGGGTTCCTGATGGGCTAATGCCACCTCCCTCCTGGGGAGTGCCTGTGTCTCACGAGTGTAAAAAGGGGATCCAGACAGTGATGAGGGTCCTCGGAGCTGGCCAGATCCATCATTCTTAGATGTTCTTCCCCAGCTCACCCTCGGACCTGAGCTCGCTCAGCCTGGACTTTTCATTTCTACACCTCTGGGGGTCTCCCAGCCTTTCTGCGTGCTGTCTGGAAACATTCTTCTTCCCTCTGTGGCCAAAGACTGTCCTTCATGTCATGACTCATCCTGATGCTGGGATACACAGGTGATCAGAGGGGCCCTAGCCCTGCTCAAGCAAGAGACACACATTCACTTCTGTAGAGCCATCTGGTTGACCCACCGCAGGGGTTTCCAGCCCACCTGGCAGCTACCCTAGGACTTGATGTTGCCTCTCCCTGCCCTGCTGCTAGGACTTGGAAAAGAGCTGTTGTTTTGCTCTGAATGAAATGTAAGAGAAGCTGCAGGCTCTTCCAGGCGCACCCTGTGGCCTGCTGGGGGCAGCTGGCAGACGTGGCCCCATCCAGTCCCAACCCCCAAGACCAGGAGGCACAACGCTGCCGAGCACAGGCTTTCTTCACTGTGCTTCCCAGGATGTGCCCTGGTCTTCGGGGTAGGAGGCAGGCTGTCGTCCCAGCTTCTCCGCTGGGAGCTGACTCACAGGGCATAACACCAAGGCATGAAACCAAAGGGGCAGACAAACTTAAAGCACACTGGGCTCTGAATATTGCCCTGCAGCCCCTGAGGCAGGCTGGGGGCACGCTTTGTCACAGCATCCCTTTCTTCCGGCTGACTGGATGGCCAAAGTGCAGCTGCATGCCTTTCTGACCTTCACCACTGTTGGTGAGGGGAGCTGACATGTAGGTGCCTCTCGCCAGTGACGAGCAGGGCCCTGGTGGAGTGGGAATTTGACCCATACGGAGGACTCCAGGCGTGGTTCTGCTCTCAGGGCCGCCTGTGCTCATCAGAACAGCACCAGCGCAGTGTGGTGCAGAGTCCTGCTAGGAGCTGGCCTAGGAAAGTTGCTGAGGAGCGCCAGGGCTGTTCCGAGGCACGGTCAGGCGCTGTGCTTATACGTGCCTCACACACATGGCTCCTACTCTCGGCACGGGTGCACCAACACCGTGCAAGGGTGAATGAGTAAGATCCGAACCCTGCAGACACAGCACACAGGGAAGTAGCAAGCATCTCCACCCTGCACCCCACTGCTGTCTTGGAGAAAAAAGATGAAGAAAGAAAACACCCATCCTTCACACAGGAGTCACTGGCCTCAGGACCCTAGGGACAGGGATTTTTGTTGTGGTTACTGAGTTTTAGTTTTGTTCTGTTCTTTGTTTTGTTTGCTTGTTTTTGTGTGTGTAATTAAGAAGTTTGCAAAGGACAAGGCAAATACCTGAACTTTCTTCTGTTTTGATGACTGTACTTAGAATTTTTAGAGTAGAAATGTAAATGGAGTCAAGGAGCTAGAACTTAAGAAAGAGTTTTTAAAAGTCAGGAAAAAAGATAAGGTTGAAAAAGGGAGGTAAGCTTGATTCTGTGGATCTGACAGAACATGGCTTGCAAAGGTTGGAGACTCCAAGGTGAAAATGAAGCTGGTGGCCTGGTGGTGTAGATGTCGATCTGAGGGGGATGCCCGCCGGGTACCTGGGAGGGCCTTAATCTTAGCTCCAGCACCCATGAAAACAGAGAGAGAGAGAGAGAGAGAGAGAGAGAGAGAGTCAGACAGGCAGGCGGGCGGGCAGGCAGGCAGGCAGAGAGACAGGAGAGAGAGAGAGAGAGAGAGAGAGAGAGAGAGACAGTTAGACAGGCAGGCGGGCGAGCGGGCAGGTGGGCAGGCAGAGAGACAGGAGAGACAGAGACAGAGAGAGTCAGAGAGAGAGAGAGAGAGAGAGAGAGAGACAGACAGACACGCAGGCGGACGGACAGGCGGGCAGGCAGGTGGGCAGGCGGGCAGGTGGGCAGGCAGAGACACAGAGAGAGTCAGAGAGAGAGAAAGAGAGAGAAACTAAAAGAATGAAACTACATGAGAAAGTAAAGCTTGAGACATTCAAAGGATCTGCCTGGAGAACTCCTGAAGGACAGTGGGTGACATAGGGCAGCAGAAGCACATAACAGGGCTGGGCAGGGGTTTGGCAGAAGCGCATCCACCTAGCAAACAACAGGAACAGGCAAAGGTGGGCAACCTCAGCAATACTTTCAGTACTCCACAAATATATAGGGACAGAGTTGGAAAACCAAAGCTGATAGTTACCTAACACAAGGGCATTCAAAAGACAATAAACTGTTCTTTATTTATTCTTCAAGAGAATACAAAATAATGGCAATCGGGCTGTGGAGGTAGCTCACCAGTCTAGGTACTTGCTTAGACAAGCATGAGGACCTGAGTTTGATCCCTGGTGCCACACGACGTGCCGGCCTGGCCTTGGGCCCGCCAAGTCAGCCACTGAGACTGGGCATGGTGGTGCACGCCTGTGAGCCCCGCACTGGGGAGGCTGAGACATGAGGGTCACCGTGAGCCCTCGGTGTGTAGTAAGAGCACGTGCCACATACATAAAATTTAAAAAAGTACTAAAAAATTAGAAAAGATGCAGAATTTCACTAAACAAAGTAGAAATGCAACAGTATTTGTTGTATAGCATAGTGTTGTTTTCAAATTAGTTGGTGATTACCAGATATATAAATGTAAAATTGAAAAAAAGTTACATGAAATTAAGTTAAAAAAAAATTAAGTATTAACTGGTCCTTTCCACAGAGCAGCAGAAACCAACAATATAATGATCCAAGCCATCTTGCATACATACATACATAGATCTCTTTAAATATATGTTCCAGACAAGAAAAGCAAGGAGTGAAATGGGTTTACTGTTGGACGCGAGTGGGTTTTTATTTAAGGATCAATTACAGAACAATTCAGGTTCTGCTTGTTTTACTTTCTTGGATCACAGAGGGGAAGTGAAAAAAAAACAAATCGATTCTGCCACTGTGCTAAGATAAATCTCAGGTAGCTCTTAAAGTTAAATATTAAAAGCAGGTAGGTGATTGTTTGCTGTTTTTCTAAGAGTGAAAGCAATAGGAAAGCAATTACGATTTGATGATAAAAATAATTCCAAAAATAATAACTTGCTTCTCAGAAAAATAAAAGATAGCAAATGCAAAATTTGGGGGAGGGTAATGACTATAATGAAGACCTTTTATGTTAAGGATGAAAGTATTTAATTAACAGACAATTATGGCTTAATTAGAAGAGCACAGGCACCTGCAGGAAATAAAATGCTTAGAAGGTTCATGTCCTTTGGCCCACCTGTTCCTCTTCTAGGAATGTATTCCTCTTTAGGAATGAAATGGAGACGCAGAGCCCAGGAGTGTGCAGGTAGTATGGTATGTTTTTTTTTTTTTTTTTTTTTTTTTGGTGGAACTGGGGATTGAACTCAGGCCCTTGGGCTTGCCAGGGAAGTGCTTATTCCACTGAGCCATCTCCCCAGCCCTAGTATGGTATGTTCTTATGGCATATTTGTGACATGCCAGGTGTCTTGTTAAAAATGTCATGATGAACGCGACTCTGTTCCTATAAGGAAGAAGAGTCTCCGGCACACAGGCAATTACAGAGTCACCTCTATGACGATGGTGGTGGCTCTAGGACAAACTGGAGTATGGGCCCTTACACACATTCGGTTTATGGCTGGGTAGCCTAGTGAGGAGGTGGCATTGCGCAGCTGGGCTCCGGAATGCCATGGAAGAGACTGCGCCATGTCCTGGAACTCCTGCTGTGCAGTGCCCTGGAGGGCGGACGGTGGGTAGGTGAGGGGCAGTGAGGACCTGTTCATGATTACAAAGAAGGAGCACTCCAAGCGTGGGGATGTTAAAAGCGGTTGTGGAACTTGTCCACAAATCACTGTGAGTGGTGTGGAAACGGGGGCTGCTGGGAGGAGGGTGCAACCCCCAGACACTCGGAAGCTGTCAAGTGACTGACGCAGAAGCTGTCCTTCTCAGTCCACATATATCTGGCAGTGATACGTAAACAGGCACAGGGGCACGCTGACAGGAGTACCGGCGATGAGCCCTGTGCGGTAGCTCAGGACCTACCAGCCGGGCTCCTACGGTTCCTTGTTTCTTGCCCCACTCACAGTCTGCATCGCCTTTGAGCCAAGAGAGTCAGAAGCATCCCATGCTCTGTGGGAATCTGTATTCAATTTTGATCACCATATTTTATGTAGAAAATGGAGAAATCTGAGGGAGGGTCGCCAGACTGGACAACGGGCCAGAACCCTGACTTCCCAGGAGACCAAAGGCAGTGAGTCAGGGTGGCCCTGTCGGTTATCCTTCTCCAAATGGCTGTGAGCGTGAAGGAGGGCTCTGACCCACTGCACAGAGAGAGCAGGTGTGCAGGGGCCACCCTGCCACAGCCTGGGAAAAGTAGAATCAAAGAGCAGATACTCCAGAAGACACATCTGCACTCAGCCAGAGGAGATGGCTTTAGGCAGGCATCTCTGCTCAGCATGGATCGGGTGGCCTGTTAGCACCAGGACAGAGCCAGGGAGGCTGGGGGCCAGCAGCCCAGAGTTCCAGAAGGGGTGGCTGAGCTGGGGGGAAGGCAGGACAGACAGATACACCCCAAGAACCCTGCCTTCCACTCCAATAAACTATGACACAAAAGACAAATAGACATGCATGCCAAAGCACAAATTTCAAGCAAATATATTCATCCTAATAGCCTGTGTGCCTACTTGTGGTGCTTCCTATTGCAGTACTGTGTGCAGACCGCTGGAGCACCACCTCCACTGCTTCAGAAGACTTTTACAAAGTGCAGCCCAGGCTGAGAGGCACAAGCACAGTCTTTCCTATGTTTTTTAATGCTACCAATTTCCCTTGAATAAATAAGTAATCAAATATCCTCAGTTTAAAATGAAATGGGGGGCCTGGGTGTAGCTCAGTGGGAGAGCACCTGCTTCGTATGCCAGGGGCCCTTGGTTCAGTCTCAGGGTCAAAATTTTAAAAATAAAATAAAATGAAACAAAAGGTAGCACTGCGTGGGACCACTGGGCACACCTGCTGCTGTTTGGGTGGGGTATTTCTGTGTTCAGTAACCAAAGCCTCACTGATACTTTCGTGGTGACATGAACTTGTTCCAAGTCTAATTCAGTCTCCCACTTTAAACTCAAATCCAGCTTTGCACACATCATGATGAGTGGCAGGGAATTCAGCACTACTTACAACCCTGGTCTTACTATGTGGTGAATTATCTCAGTTGTACTGTGAACATTTCAATGATACTAGAATGGTAAAATGTAAGTGCCCGGAATAGAATGTTGTACCTGCCATCGTAGGTGCTCACCAAATAGTTTTACACCAATCAGTAACTATATATTTAAATAGCATATGTCCTTGCCTATCAATTCAAAGATAATTATGTAACATGGGTACTGTATAGACTTCCCTTGCATTCTGTAAGCTAGGTTTTAATTTGTCCATTCTGTAGGAACACACCCCAAGCCCAGGCTCTGGTACACTGCCTTCTTTGTGCGGAACTGAACACACCACAGACAGAGTTGGCATCAGTGGTGGGTGGAGCACCTCACCCCACAGGTAAGCAGTTTGGGATCAGGTTCTCCTCTGCTACATGACCCACTCTGTGTGTTACTTGGCTCATGCTTACCATCATGCTTGAGAAAGTGAGAAGGGTAATATTATTACAGTCCCCGAGCAAGCTTTCCAAGCATCCCACCTGGGCCTTGGTGGCTCTTGAAGCAGTGAGAGAACAGCCGCCTAAGGACCTGGCATGGCTTGCCAGGCTGCCTGCTTTGGAGGAACCTGCACTAGACACAAAGGGACCCTAGTGCTCAGGTGCAAATCCTGGCACGTTTGGTAGGACTCGTTCTATCTAGACAACCGGTTCAAGTGACACTTACATCAGACCAAATTTCCAGGGCTCCAGAGATGGAAAATCTCACACCCTGCAGGTGGTCCTGGGGCCCAATTCCAGGCACTGGAAAGCTCACCCCATCCTTGCACAATAAAAAGCCCAGGGAGAGCAGGGAGGCAGTAGTGCCTATGGTCAGGGCAGTTCTAACAGCTACACTCACATCTGTGCAGGGCAGGGCTTCTGGGCTGGAGGCTACCGAATTGCTATTTACATAACTGAATTCTTTGGAAGGATTCTGCAAGAATGTCGTTCATTGGCAGAGACTTCTTACGTTCTCACCAGCTGTGTCCCGGCAAATCCCTCCATTCACTGATGGGAGCTTTCAACAGCTGCCCAGTGAGCCACCCCGTCCTGCTTCTGGACTGCCTACCCTGAACGGCTCCAGGGAGCCAAGCTCCAGAGCTGCTCCTTTGTCCCAAAGGCCACACTGGGCAACAGGGCTGGGGAATCAGGCTGGGGAAAGCAGGGAGACAGAGAGAGGCAGAAAGGAGGAGGGAGAGGACTCCAAAACCAAAGAGGTCCCCGTCCCTCACTCCACATCTACAATCCTCTAGGTAGAAATGCTGTCAGGGGAAACAGCGCAGTGCCTGAAAATGCAACGACCGTAGTAAATGGGAGTTCTGAAAATACCCGGGGCTCAGAGCATTAGGGGAGCACTTACAGAAATAAAGATGCTAGGCTGGATCTGTTAGTCAAATCAAAAATTCTAATCGGATACAGAACACTTTCTCAAAGCTTTCGGCAGGAGATAATTATTGTGTTGACTACATGTAGAATAAAAGAGTGCAAGCGAGCCTACTGTTTGGGCTGTTTCCATGCTAGCGGGAACTGGGTTGCCACCCAGATCAGTGCTGACTCACAGGCGGCAAGGTTCTCGTCCCCGGTGGGAGACCATCCCCCCAGTCACTCCATGTCCTTTGGAAACCGAACCTCAGTGAAGTTTGGTTTTATCTGCAGAAAGCACCTGGAAATGAGGCTGCAATTTGATAACAGTACAAAGAAAGCCAGAAATTTAAATCAGGGCAGGTACACGAGCCAGGGACAGCATTGACAGTTCATATCCTTCCTAGCATCAGGTTTAAAATGCCAAAGAGCCTCAGTAGAGAGGGCTGATGGGTGCTTGATTATGACAAAGGTCCCAAGAGGGTAGACTCGGGCCAAAACCTACCCAGCACTACATCTTAGACACATGCACTGATTGTATGGCAATGACGCATCAATTTACCCACAAAACTGGGCACGGTGGGATGCGGTTGTAAACTCAGCTTCTCAAGGCTGAGGCAGGAGGATCCCAAGTTGAGATTGAGAGTGAGTTGTGAGCTGTGTTCTAAGTTCTCATACGTCTTACCTTCAGACACAGAAACACGCAGAGGAGGGTGAGCTGTGTGGCAAAGGAAAAGCTAACTGCTACATGATAGTACTAGGTATAGCAGGAAAAAGCCACTGGTAGACAGGCAAAGCAAGTAATAGGAAACTGTACAGTGACACGTAGTGATTCACTCAGACCTCTTAGCGCCGACAAAGGCCAGGCACAACGGTGGGAGGTGCAGAGTAAGTAAGACGCGGACCGTGGGCGCTCATCGTGCTTGCCTGGGAAGGATGCGGAGTGTGCTCCTGAGGGTCCTGCCCGGTACCTGGCCCCTGACTGTGGCGCGTCTCCTCTCATGGCTTCCCGGCTGCCCTAGTGAGAAGCTGTCCTCCACCATGTCCTGTCACCACGATGTTTCTGCCTCTGAGCCAGCTGACTGTAGCTGAAACCGCGGACACCCAAGCCAAAATAAACCCCTCCTTTAAACTGTGCACATGGGGTATTTTGCCCCAGCATTGGAAAGATGACCAGACATGGTGCTTTCCTTTTTAAAACGTTATTTATTTATTTATTTTAATTTTTTATTCACTTATGTATTTGGTACAGGGTCTCACTCCGCAGCTTGGACTCATAGTGATCTTCCTATCTCAGCCTCCCCAGTGCTGGGATTGCAGGTGTGAGCCACCACGGCCTGGTTTTGGTGGCTGACATGGCACAGCGGGGCCTGCATGGCATGTGGTGCCAGGGATCAAACTCTGATCCCTGTGTTTGCCAGGCCAGCGCTTAGGCCACTGAGCTATCTCCCCGGGCCTGCCTTCCTTACTAATCTACAGTGAGTGGCCTGTGTAACGGGGTCACTGGCTTGATGAGATCACACAGGAACAGCATTCTGACAGGATGCTTTGGGAGGACAAGGGAGAGAAATCCAGTCTGTTTGGAGGAAGAGGGAGAGAACACTGAAACACTGAAGCTTCTAGTGGAAGTGTGAGTACCTGTGTCCAAGCATTGATGGTGATGGGGGAGTGGAGTTGAAGGCAAAAGAGGAGCAATAGCTGAGGCTGAATTCTAAGTTCGGAGGCAAGGCCACAGTATGGGAAGGACAACAGAAGAACAGAAGTGTAAAACCTAAGAGGCTGTTAGATTGCAGTGGGTGGAGAGGTGGGGCTGTGAGCACAGTTGGGCAAGGGGAACAGGGAGATGGTGATGGCTTGCTAAGGACCCAGGACAAGCAGGAGGCCCCGAACCATGGTGATGGAACTGGGAACCTCACCATAAGAGAAGGCAAATATGGGCTCAAGACACGGGAAAAAATGGCTCAAAGGTCCCTTCAGAAGAGCTGAGTCTCAGCAATGCCACTGAAAGGAAGCAGGAGGCAAGCGTGTGAGTCAGGCATCACAGGACAATGACTTTTAAGCCTGAGGAAGAAGAGGAAGAGGAAGACGAGTAATCAGAAAACCACAGGTGGGGCTCATAATAAGCAAAGAAAACATCATAAAGCTTCTGTGAACTCTGGGACACTATCCAAAGAAGGCAGTGAGAGAATTTAAAGCAAGTCAGCGAAGAGCCAAACCAAGACTAAGCCATTGCAAAGCTAGTGTGACAGAGACACCTTCACACAGTAGGATCAGCTGACAAGGGGCAGGGCAAGTGCTGTGGCTGCCTTCCTCCTGTCTTCCAGCTGACCAGGCAGGCTGCAGCACCTTGAGCTCCTGGCCCACCCCTCCTACAACAAGGAGCACAATGTTCATGTCTTGACTTTTTTTCTATGTTTAATATGAAACCAAAAGTCACAGTATGAAACTTGCAGTTCGTGGAATTTTTCCATTGAGTATTGTTAGTGCTCTAGGAGTGTGGTCAGTCTACTGGCGAGGAGAAAAAAGAAATCTAAGCATATAAGAAACAAAGGACTATGTGTTTGGATCTTATTCTCTGAGTATCTGGGTATCTTCCAAAGTTGGAAGTTGTAGATCTCAGTATCAAAATAGCACAAAATCTCTACTGACTAAGTTACAACCATAAGAACAGGAAGGGAGAACAACTAAATTTTTGTAGGCTAGAAAACCATATTTTCCACAACAAGTAACAGAAGGAACCACAAACAAATACCAGCTTATAATTTCTCCATAAAATGACAGACATGCTCTACACAACCAGGCAAAAGACAGCCAAAATCTGTGCCTTAGGGTCCACCTAAAATATATCCTAGTCTTAGATGTGGATATCATGTTCTATAAATATATTCCCTGTTTGTGCGTTTGTGTGATGCTTTTATTTTACAGCCTGAGTGCGTCTGTATGTAATCAGCCACTAGGAGACAGATGATTTCTCATTTGATTTATTTTACTTAATACCCTGGAGGATTAAATGCATAAATAATGTTGTTGAATATTATGCAAATTTCATGTTGATTTCTTTTATTACAAGGAAACTATTATAGTCTTTTCAGTGTAGGACAGTGGATGGTGCAATGAAAAAAAACCCTCTTCCTAACATCCCATACCCCCAGGACCTTAGATGATCGTGCCCTTAACTCACTGAGTTAATTACTTGGGTATAGTATACCACACAGGACATCTTCCTAATTAATAGCAACGAATAGGAAGTAATAACGAATACTATGCAGTGATTCGAATTTTGCCTTTGATGCTAAGAAAAGGATGACATTACTGTCACTGATTGACATATACTTAGCAATTCTAATTTTCACTCTAGCATTTTTTTTTCAAGATAAAAGCCTTAAAGAGCATTTCGTTCATGTTTGAAAACAGGAAAACTTTAGAAAGATAGGATAAAATACTCCATTAGTATGAAACAAAATCATCTCTCTGCGTTCTTTTCCTCTCCATCTTCCTATCCCGTCTCTCAGGGGAGACCCCAGATGTGACCACAGAGCCCCAGGGCTCCCTTCTTAGCTCCAGGTTGTTCAGCCTCTTCCCCTCTCGTGTCTAGGACACTCTGTTGTATCCTGCCAGCTGCTGTTCTTCTCTCCCCCTTCCCTATAAGTGTGCAAATGTCACACCTTTACTGACCGAACCTGTTTTTGAAAGACTTTGTGATACTGGTGAAATATTAAAGTTAATTTTTGTTCCCTTTATGCTCTGTAAAGTTTCAGTACACATTGGAAGTGAAAGATGTACCACACACTTCAGTAATATCTCCTCTTCCAAAGCCAGCTAGCTGTCTTCTCATACTCAATGTTTTTTAAATACTCCCAAGGTTGGCACCATAAAGCCTTCCAGATAAGGAAGGACAGTACACATGGACAAAATTTCTGATTCTAAAGAATCTTTCTTATTTTTTAAGTGTTAATGCAATTCACAGACATTATCTCACTTGATATCCTGAATTTATCTTTTCTATATTTATAATGAGACAACTGAGGCTTAGAGAGATTCAGTGACTCAGGCAAGTCCTCAGTGCTAGAAGGTGGCAGAGCTGGCCTGATGACCGAACCCACAGCAGATGATGCTACCATCTGCTCTGCTTGGCACTCCGAGCTGAGTATGTAATCCAAGTCCCGAGGCAGGGGCTCCAGCCCTGGTGCAACAGCTGAGATCCTAGAGACCCTCCGTGCCTGTGAGCGCCTCCATTTGCAACAGTGACCTGTCCACCGCGTTCACTGCTATGACATCCTCTATCTGAAATGTTCCGTGACTCTTCTGCCAGTCACAGATGCACATGCTTTGCAGGCTGCGCTGAGCACCAAATGTACAATGCAACCCTCAAGCCAGAGCTGCAGCCCTGGCTACCATCACCCTCTGCGCAGGCCTCGCAGCTCCTGCCAAGACCCGCAGGCAACATCTGTGCCGCTGGTCACTCCATCGTCCTGTTACCAAACACTCAACTGGCCCAGTAAAAGGACATTGAGAGGCAGAACACAGCAATGCATTGTGCTCAGCTCTATGTCTGCTTCATGTCCTCACTGCACTCCCCTCCCCTCCCCCCATCTAAGAAAGAAATACTGGCTACTTACTGGGGGTAGCCAGAAGGAGCCGGGAACTGGGCCAGCTAGCACCATCCTCTCAGCTATTGGTAGGAGTGCTGCCTGATCAAAGTGGCTCCACACTCTTTGGGCTCCTAGTTTGGGTTGGTCACGTCTATATACTTCTTCACAGGCATGTGGTGAGAGCATAATTGCACATTTTATGGTTATGAATGGCATAGCCCGGCAACTCTCCGATTATTATTTCCATTGCTTGTCGTGCATTATCAATCTAATTTCCCATCACATGCCATTTCTTCATGCATTCCTCATAGAGTAAGGACAAAGAAAGGCAGGAGCCTTACAAAGAATGGTACACCATGAGGACATGCTAATTCTGGTGGAAATTGTGGAGTTATGGCCTCAAATTTGAAGGGATGGATTATAGCTAAATTGAAGTGAAAAAAAAACCCCAAAAACCAAAGTCCAAAGTCCTTTTGTGGCTGTGCCAAGTCTCCTGGCCTGGCAGCTGTCAATGTATTGGTAAAGAAGGAGCTGAAGACTAAGAACAGGGTAGACACCGAGGACCTGCCAGGCTCCACTGCAGACCACTGTGGTTTCCAGGGTTCTCATGAAGCCTAAGTAGATCAATGTGGCAGTGTGCTTTGATGAATTTCCACAGCAATTTGCTTAATCTAGAAGGATCTATGGAGCGTGTAACATGAGCAGTGAACTAAGCACAGTGGGAAGTGGACAAATAGTATGTGGCAGTCTTGGACCAGAGAATGACTGCTCATAAGGGAGGAACAACAAGGACCACGCGATGCGGTCAGTGTTCAGGCTGAAGGGCACACACACACATCGAAGGACAACAAGTGTTTGCTTGAACTGCATCACAGAGTGGCTGGCGCTCCACTTTATGACAAAAAAACAGAATACTACACCTAACAGAGATGGTGCTTCCTACTAAGCCGCAGCCTACAAGTGACATCCCTCTATTCGCCAGTTAGCTTACATATCTGGTAGGAAGTTACTCACTCAGCTTGAACCTAAACCATCAGCTCATGTCTCCTTGATTGCTTGCTTGGAAGAAGGCTACAGAACAGAACCAGAACCTGCCATACTTCTATGACTTTCCAAGTCTCAGACCTTATTCTTAGAAGCAATTTCCATCTTGAGAGAGAAGATTACTCTTTGAGGAACAAACACTCAATTTCTACCAATATGACTGAACTTAAAACACATGCCTTCATCAGCACCAAAAATGGATATCAGTGCAATTTACTACACAGGAGCAACAGCTTAGATCATTTTCTCCGGAAGGTGAGAAGTGCAAGAATCAGTATCTCCTGGACAATACTGCTACCTTCAACATCAGAGTGTGTCTACAACATTCCTTGCAAGAGAAAGCCACGCTGAGCCTAGGGGACACAGGAGAGGGTGGTGACTGATGGATTTTAGGAATGCAAGGGAAACTACTGTGGACAGAGTTTTCACTAAACTCGATTTATGCTGACTCACAAAACATTTCACTGAGGACATCAGCAGCAATGTCTGCAACAGTGACTCTGAATCCCAGAGTTCTGGGAGCTATGGTACCAGCTCTTGAGACAGTTGTTCTAGAGGAAATGAAAACAATGGAAAACGCTATTGGGCACATCACTCGACAGCAAGCACAGCTACTATACGACAAACATGCTCCAGTGCCACCCTCCCCAGCAGGCCAGGTGTCTGGCAGCCACTTTTCCTCAGATTCACTGAGACTCCTTGACTGCTCTTAGAGCTGGGAAGTCTGTGCAAGTGCATGTCCCGCTCATCTGCGGGAAGGACTGCTTTTCTCAGGGCACTGCTTCCCTTTCCAGACACCCAATATGCCCTTGACTTCCTGTCAGTTCATTTTTCTGAGAGCAATGGACTGCATACCCTCGGGTACAGGCAAGGTAGAGAAATGCATGAACCCAGGAGGAGGTGCCAGGGCATCAAACACAATGGGCCTCTGTATCACCTGTGGAGGCTGGCAAGGAGCAGTAGCACAGGAGGAAAATATATTTCAGGATGTAAACTGAAGAATCATTGCGAGACCATCATCCTACTGCTCTCCTTCGAGGGCTCAGAAAGTCATTTCTATTTGAGATGTCGTACAACAAACCAATTCAGAGAGAGAGACAGAGACAGAGACAGGGACAGAGACAGAGATAGAGCAACAGAATGAGACAGAGACAGAGAGACAGAGAGAGACAGAGAGGGAGCGAGAGAGACAGAGAATTTCTGCAAGTCATACTGATAAATCAGATGATAACCAGAAAGAATAACAGGAATCAGTGGGGAGCCTAGAGTCAGACATTCTCACATTGTGTGTGGTGTGGTTTAATATGACTTCATAAGCTGCTTAGCCACTAGCCCGCTCAGTTCATTTAGACTTCTCTGAGAAGAATTTCTCTAGAAATTTATTTGTAAAGATATATTTACTTATGCAAAAGTATCTATATACTTCTAGAGTGTAAATTACCCTATCATATTTTCAGTCATTCACTGTGTCTGTCAGGTTAAATGCAGTAAGGGATAAGTACAGCAAGTATTCTACACACACACACACACACACACACACACACACACACACACACACACCAGCATATGTGGCACGAGTACAAGTGGAATACTGAACTTACTAATTCAAAGAGGCCTCCTCCACCTCACGCTCTTAAATAGAAAAGTAGCCCAGCCCAGCCCTTGAAAGATTTCCTAAACTTCCCGCTTCTTAGCCCTCTTTCTCCTCATAAACCAATCACACTTTTCTGGTCCATTCACAGTGGCTGCAGGTGCCCTTTCCAGGACAACTCTCCCATCCTCCCACTTTCAGAGTCTTCCTGAGATCCAAAAGCCAACAGAGGACACGATGCTTATCTCTTCTTTGACCTCAGGCTGTAACTCTGCTGTGAAAATTAAGTCCACACTGTACACATCTGGGACACATTTCTCATGGATTAGGAAATCGGCGCCTCTCTGAACCTCCAGGGGCTCAGTTTCCCCAGTGATGAGATTGTGCTAATAGCACCAGCCACCTGCCAGGCCATCAAGGGACTCAACAGCTATGTCTACAAATTACAAAGATGCTCTGGGCCATAAATAACGTGTCTTATTAATAAAACTAGTTCAGGACCAATGCCAAAAAAAGAACGTAGCCGTAACAGTGGCAAATCACACTTGGCCAGAACAAAAGAGGGTGGAGAGATTTTCTGACCCTGATTCCTATTAAAACAGTAGTTGATGCAAAGAGCTTATTTATTTTATAAAGGTGAGCTCTACCCACAGAATTTACATGTCAGGTATTACTTCTTTCCAAGTTATCCCCAGGCAACTTTCTGTTCCTTAACTGGTCACTATAGCCTAGACCTGACTGCAAGGCAGGTCCAAATTCTGTCTCCCTTTAAGTGAATTGTGGCTATGTAACTGCTAAGAATTAATGGATTCTAGTCTAATTGCCATGGGCCTCTCATTCCTGTCATCCTGTAGACAAAGCCAAACTTCACTGGCTACAGAAAGGGTCCCTCAGTCAACTTGTGACAATGCACAAGTTGGCCCACCTCCTGCAACTTGAGGTTTCGAGGGACAAGTGACACTTTGAGAATTAAAACCACACTATAGTTGTTCTGAGCCTCTCATCTTCTGAGCTATGAACTGGCTTGATGCAGTTCCAAGACCAGAAACCAAACAATGAAATGTGCCTGCATCCACGTCTGCTGCCTTCAGAAAAGTCTGCCACACATTATAAGGATGGCGTACAGGGTTAAGCTGGATTATGGCATCCAGCTCCTAGGTGCTTGTCCCGGAACCCATCCTGGCTGCAGTCATGAAGTCAGCAGTATGTCCTGAGGTCTGTCATGGGTGCTTTCCCACAACCAGGTCACATGTTTGCAAAAAAGACAAGACTGACTGAGGCTGAGGGAGAAGAGAACGATGGTGGAACATCCAAGCAGGTAAATGCAGATGTTAATCCAAAACTGACCATGGAAGGCTCTGCTAGAGAAATCTGCCTGTCTAGGTTCCCCCACCTTATCGGAATCGGGAGGATTCGCACTGAAATGATCCAGATAGAGCAGTGCAGCCTCCTCCTCGGGATGTTCCATTCACAGGGGAGGCAGACCTGTCCATTCAGGCGGGGTCAGGAAGCCCTTTACTACGCTGGCTCTGGCTCTCAGCAGGCTGGCTTCCCAGGGGGCTGGCAGGGCTACACCATTCAGAATGAGGATGTCGTTAAGCAGCCACCGCCGCAGCTATTATTAGAACAGCCATCCCTTGAAAATTTTGCAGAATTTGACTGAATCGACCAACGGAGAGCAGTTACTCTACTAACAAGGGATTGGAGAACGGTGTCCGGCTGCTGCTTACACACAGGCTCTCCAAGTGCAGCTCTGGGTGGTCGGTTCTGAATTGGCTGTGTGCTCACAGCTGGGCAGCTGCTCACAATAAAGACCCAGGCCCTATGTTTAGCCTTTTGAAAGGAGCAGCGCAGGTACTAGGCTGGGGGTCCCAGGAGTTCCTCCTGTTCCCCTCCACGCCCTGCTAGGTCCCCTTCTCTCTGCATCAAACTTGCCACTGCTGCGGGGACGAGAGGGCTAGACCGGCTCCAGCCACCACGCGGCTAGACCGCCTCCAGCCACCACGCCTAGCACGCCTAGCACGCCCCGCACCCAAAGGACAGGGCTCCCCTGTCACGACCAGAACATGGATTTTAAAAGAAACAGTCCCACCCTGTGCTGCTTGCCGCAACGTCCCTTCCCATTCAGACAGTGCTCGACTGCGGTGCCAATGCAAAACGAGTGCAGGGCAGGGCAGGAGATGGAGCACAGCACGCGCCCACGTGGGGCTCTCGTTTTAAAGTCTATCCTAAAATAAAGGACCCCGGTCCCCCAGGGAAGCAGTGGCAATGCCCTGCAGCCCAGCCCAGCACGAAACGCCTGCAAACCCAGAGCTGCAAAGCCCATCGCCGCCCTGCCACAGCGCCCGGAAACAAAAGACCCGTTACCTTTTATCTTTGGCGCTGCCGAGGAGCGGAGCAGCGTGAGGTCGCGTCGCAGGTCCCCGCAGGCGGGCGTCCCACCCGCCTGGGCGCAGGCCGGTGGGCTCGGGGCCGCGTGGAGCCCGCGCCGCTCCGCCCGCCCGCCCGCCCGCGCAGGGCCAGGCCAGGCCTCCCAGCCAGCAGCGGCGCGCGCGGCCCGCAACAATGAGCGCCGCCCTGGCCCGGCCTCGGCTCCTCCCCGCGGCTCCGCGCGGCAAAGTTAGCTCGGCCGGGGAGGTCTGCGCGCCGAGCCTGACCCGAGCTGGGGCGCCGCGGAGCCCTCGCGCCCAAGCCCTCGACCTACCCTGAGACGCCCGCTGCCACCCCGCGAGCCGGCAGGACGCAGCTCCCTGGGCCGAGGGCGCAGCTCTGACCCTTCGATCCTGTCCGGCTGTCTTGGATGCCGACCTCCCTCAATTCCGTGGTCCTGGGAGAGGCAGCCGGAGAACCCCGTCATGGGGCCATTGTCAAGGACCGCAGCCAGGTTGGCAGAGGGAGGCGTCGGTCTAAGAGACCGCGAGGAGAGCGGGCGGGGTGGTGGGGGGCAGGTCGGACTCCTGGGCAAGAGCCGCTCCAAGGTTCCCACCGAGAACAATGACGCATGACTCAGATCACATTTGTGTCTAAATGTTTGCTGCTCCTGAAGCTCAATTCGCTTTAGACACCTTTTTTCTTTTCTTTATGAATTGTCAAAACACAGTTGATAAAATAGAGAAGCAGGCACGAGCACCTTCGCAGTAAAAGCCAAGCCGTTTCAGAACTAAGATCTTCCTGCAGAACCCACCCCTGCTGGAGTGTGCTACACGCACCCCTACAACCTTCTTGTGGGAGGCAGGTTTTCCAGCCCCCCGCGGCCCAAGGAGAGCCCTTACGTTTAGCATCTTTATTTCCAAGGCACCAGAAGGCAGCGAACTCCTGTAAAATTAAAAAAAAAAAAAAAAAAAAAAAAAAAAGATATCTCTCACTCTCTGCCTTCCCGCTGACTGGAAACTTTTTCTAAGTTTCTGATGCTGGATCCTTTTCTAAAGTGCACTTGCAGAAAGTTTCTGACAATGCAAAAGGTCTCATAAGCAACAGAAGGGTAATTCCGTGTACAGTGTGTGGTTGGGGAAAGGAGTCACGGGTGCCGAGGATCTGTGATCTTATGGCAGGCCCTCCGGACCGCACAGGCAAGACTCAGGGACTGAAATCCTGGATCTAAACCTGAGAATTGAGAGACCAGGTGTGAATTTGATTGTTCTACACTTTGGGAGTCTTAGAGTATTGATCTAGGGTGAATCAGGATGTCTTCATGTACCTTCGTGCTCTGTGCTCTTCAGAGGGGGTTTTCCCCTCCCTCCCTTCTTTCCTTCTCTTCTTCTGGTTCTGGGAATCGAACCCGAGGCTTCCCACATGCTCAGTGTTATTTCATTCAAAGCTGCCTGTTTTCAATTCTGATTTGTTTTGACTGCAGCATTAAAAGTAAAAGAATGTTGAGACTATAACGTTTTTCTTCAATATTTAGGTGGAGGGGTTGCTGGGCTCGGTTCACCTCCACCTGCTGCACTTCCCCTCCCCACTGAAATGATTACTAGGCCATAAGCTGTCCCATTGGATGTACATCCTCTTTCCAGGTTCCCTCTTGCACTGAAGAGCACTCATCCCCCCCCCCCCCCAGTCAGAATTGAATCAAGGACAGAGAGGGCCCTGTCTTTTTTCCTCCTCCCATTCCAAACATCCCTTGATCACCAACCCTGAATTCCTAAATACCTCTTCAAAGTCCTGCTTAGCCCCACAGTGCCTAGCCTGGAGTGGGTCACCTCTGTCCCTGTTCAGTGCATGTCACACTTCTTATCTTCCAGATGCATATTCTCCACCCTAGATGGAGTGACCCCTCAAAACGTGGATCAGATCCTCTGAATTCTGTGCTTAAAACCTGCTCAGGGCTTCCGAGCTCTTTGGAGTCAAGCTGCCCATCTGAGGACCAGGCTGTCCTGGCCCATTGGTCCTATATTTTGCTGACCGAGTTTCTCCACCTCAGGCTTCTCTTCCTCTTCCACTCATCCACCTGAGTGCCAGGTGATCACTCAGCCTTTTGTCGCTGAGCCCTAGGTCTTCCTAAGCCACTCTGGTCAGGTCCACGTAGAGGCTGCGGTGGCTTCTCCTTGCTTTCCCACTCTATGCGTCATTCTCCCTGTCCCTCCCTGAGCTCCATCACAGAGGCCTCACTGCTGCCCTCAAGCCATGCTTGGCCTGTCCAGGCCTTTCCATTTCCCCTTCCGCCTGCCTGAAAGCACCTCCTGTCCCAGGTTGGAGTTCCCAGCGGCCTTCCAGAGGGATGGTTTTCCTTGACAGCACACAGGGTACTTCTTACCACTGACAGCAAGAGCCTGGATACTACTCATGGGATGCCATAGTCTGTCCTCTTGAAATATATTTCTTTGTCATATTTTGAAAGGGTAATTTGAAGAATCTACAGGTAGGCTAGAAAGCTGCCCGTTTGTAAAATAAAGTTGTATTTGTCTACATTAGTAGGTAGACAGCACACTCAGGGGAGACTCCTCCCTAAGGCTCCTTTACCTGCCTAAGAAGCCCCAGGGAAAGGAATGGAGATCTCCCCTGGCCTCACCAGAGTCCATGCAAGCTGCAGCTCCTGGAAACCTTATCTGCATTGCAGAATAGCCCTGGGCCCTCCTATCTTCCCCACCTGAGGCAACCCTTCTCCAGGTTTCTCTGTGGGAGGTATATACCCTTGAGCATTTCATATTGTCTACTCATGGCTCCCATATTTGGGTGTGTAATAAACTTTGTATGTTTGTATTGTGAGATTATTTCACTATTTCATGAAATGTTTTGAAATGACCTAAAGAAAAACTAAAATTCCCCTACATGCTAGACTATGGTTGGTGTTCATACTCCTGTGTGAAGCGGACAGATGGATGCAAGCCTGCCTGGGTTTGTACCTTGCCTGGGTCACCTAGGAGCTGTGCAGTCTTGGCAAGCTTCCTGACCTCTAGGTGTCTGTTTCTCACATAGGAAGTGAGCGTGATCACACTGCTCGCTCAGAGGGCCGGCATGAGGCGCAGTGGGTCAGCCTAGGTGGAGCACTCAGAGCAGGGCCTGGCTATCTAAGCATAAACCCCAGCAGGATCTGTATTTCCCCCTTTGGCCTAGGACCTTGTGCAAGAGCTCTTTACTCCCTAAGTTGTTGTACTTGGAGCCTTGACTAAGAATGGATAACTACTAAGGGATGAAAAATTGATTTTTGAGAAATTTGAAGTAACGAGAAATAGGCCATGGTTAAGCTTGGTCAATGAAATAAAATTCAAACTTAAGTTTCCTGAAAGTTAATGCAAACATAAAAAGAATAGAACCTGTTTCACCAATGATTCTCCTTCAGTTGGAGTTGACAGGTGATAAACTTTGCAAGGAAAAACTCTACAGTAGTCTGTTTCCCAAAGAGCAGTCAGTCAATCTCAGAGATTTGGGGGCTCCTTGGGAGGCACCCCTTAGAATGGGCCCACCCTCAAAGCGCTGTGGGTTCCACACATGCTGGCATTCCCTGAACTATGCTACTGGTCCTCGTGGAAGGCCACAGGGCAGCGTGCTATGCGGGAGAGTGCTCCAGGTGCTCCAAGCCCAGGTTGGAGCCCCAGGGCCAAAAAAGAAAAGAACAAAACAGCAGCTCATGTACCACAGCCCAGTGCCATAAATTCCCAACATGGGTTAACTTAATGTTCATGGGATTCTACAAGGTGGAAACCCGCTTTCTTTCTCTTTTTTTTTTTTTTTTCCTTTTAGACAGTACTGGGAATTGAACCTGGGGAGTACTGAGCTACATTTTCAATCCCAGCCCCAGCTTTTAAAAAAGTTTGAAGCAGGATCTCAACAAGTTGCCCAGGCTGCTCCAGGAGGGGCGGTCCTCTTGCCTCAGCTTGTAGAGCAGCTGTGATTGCAGGCGTGCGCCACCAGGCTGACCCTATTTAACCCTCTTCTGCAGATAAGGGTGTAAGGCTTAACAAGATGAGGCCACACGTAAGAGGCGGCCTGTGAATCTCACTGGAATCCAGAGCCTTCCTTTCAGGACCCTGAGCTGTCACTGTAGACTGCCATATTCTAGAGGTGACTTAAAACTACAGCAAATGTTTAAATTTAAAAAAGAAAACATTAGTGTAACTGCCACATTGCCAAAAATGAAGGGATGAGTGGTGTGGAGCAAAGACGAGTTCTCTGAGTATTTTGAGAGGCTTAACGGCAATGCGCCTTTTACCGCAACACATTTTCATAGACTGTATTTTGTGACCACTCCTCACTAAACTAGTGTTTATAGCAATTTTTTTTCAAATAAAAATATGTGTGTCTTCATCCACTTCATTGATGAGAGTCAGCACTGTGAAACATCCGGCTTTCTCAGAGTCAAATGGCCACGCAAGGCAAACATTTTGGACCTGCTCCACATGTTGACACATCCACAACAGCACCCCTGAAGACCCTCACAAGAGAGGACCCCAGAACTGCTTCTGAAGGTGGCAAGAATGATGGGCTAAGTGTGTTCAAAATGAGGAGAAGTGTTTCAAGTGGGATTGTTGGCAACGTATCTTTTACTATAATTAATTTAAAAAAAATTTAAGCACTTGCTCCATTTTTTGTCGTACTTCCTACTATGCACGCAAACTATACTGACAGCTGTGGTGTGCGTGGCCACGGAGTCACTTGATGTGCAACATTAATTATGGATTAAATCACAGTTGGTATGGGTTAGTGCCTCGGAGCTGATTGACAAATTGGTGCCGTGTGCTGCAGCTGCTCCTAAGTGGCACTATGGGCCATCTCTGCATTTCTATGGGATGACATTGGTACCTTTCCTTTCATATTTCATTGTTTGTTTTTTTTTTTTTTTTTGAGGAACTAGGGATTGAACTCAGGCCCTTCTGTTTGCCAGGCAAGCCCTTATTCTACTGAGCTATCTCAGACTATCTCCCTGGCCCTATTTCAACTAGGTGTTAGGGATGAAGACGATCCCTTTGGGGGAAGGATTAAAGTGCAAGATGGGTTTCACTTGAAGCCCATGGTATTTTTATACCCAATTCTTTTCTTGTGTCACTTCCAGGTCAGTAAAAGGCCAACTCTGAACCCCTTCAAGGAAAAAGAAAGAATTACATCTCTTCTCATAGCCTTAGATCACATACTTGAAGCCATGGCCCCTGGGGTAGCTGAAGGAATCATCCAACAGCTATATTTTGCATCATTATTTTTTAAACAGTGACATCATTTGAAGTTTTCACTTTATAAGCTTGAGTTCTCATGACATTAGATCGCTGCTTGTTACTCTGTCTGACTTGGGACTCTCACTTTAGATGGTCTCAGCACACAGCAGTACAAACCTGAGAAAGTCTTTGGGAAACACAGACAAGAATCATTCAGACCCTCACCAGCTAATGGATGTAACTTCGAGCCCTGGGGGGCAGCTGCACCACAGTGAATACCGCAGTGTAAGACTGGTTAACCCAAGAAGCACGCCCAAGTGCAGGTTAGATTTCTAATCAAACCTTTCTATACATTCAGAAATACAAATATAAGTGCATTCCATGGGTCTTATGAAGAATAATGTCCTCTCGCCGGCCCTACAAGCTGGGCTGCCGTTCACCCCATTTCTAATGAGGATACTGATGCACAGAGAGTTATGAGATACCACCTCAGGTCCTGCCGGGGAGAGTGGACAAGAGTAGTAATCAGACTCAATCACATTGGCTCCAGAACTATTGGCACCTTCTAGTGGCCAAGTATTGGGGGTCATTGTCTCTTTTCTAGATCTCACCAGGTACCCTTCATCCACAGCCCACTGGTTCTTCACTGTTTAGTGGCCCACTACCTTGCCACGTCAGTCAACGAAAGCAGAAATATTTGTGAAACTCGATGGAAAAGATGTTCAGCAAATATTCCTTTTCAGTTGTGACTTTTCATATCGCACAGGTAATGCCAGTCCATCAAATCTCATGCAAGCAGCTACAAAGTATTGAAAGATTAAGTCAGAGCCAGCTACAGGAGCCAAGAGCCTCCGTGAATACAAGAACCCATCCTCCAGAGGTCAGGGTGAGGGACGCGTCAGGTCCTCAGTGTCGAGGCAGAGCAGGAAACCACCACGAGGTGACTCTTGTGAAGGCCCCTGACACTCACCGGAAATGAGATCTACCCTATGACCACAAATCACTTGTTAAATACATGAAATGAATTCACCTTAGCACAATTCTAGGACTCTGACTTTACCCAGTAGCAAGGAGGTTAGGCCATTTTTTGAGATGGGGGTTGGACGTACAAGGTTAGAATGAAGAGAGATATCTGGGTGGAAAGCGAGAAAGACTGAAGATCGTTGCTTACAGAGGGTGTCCTGGAGTCAGTTGAAAACGTACCCCCAAGTCCCGTGTGTTCCACAGTGGGTCTTGGAGAAGGTGATTGGATCACAAGGATGCCATTCATTGCTGGCCGTGCTGCTTGGAGACAGCCTGGCTGGAGGAGGCGGGTCATGGCGCTATCCGGAAGGGCTTGTCCTGTGCCCTGGCTCTTTCCTTTGCTTCCCCTGCGTCCTGGCTGCCATAGGTTGAACAGCTTTGCTCCACTACGCCCTTCCACCATGATGTTCCTGCCTTGGAGCCGCTGACCACAACCTGAAACCTCTGACCCCATGAATTAGATAAACCTCTCCTCATGTGAGTTTCCAGTGACAGGGATTTTGTCCCTGTGACAGGAAAGTGATTGATACAGAAGGCATTAAAACTTATAAAATTGATGAGATCATTTAGACAAAAGATGATTAAGACAGACAAGGACAGAGAGACACAGAGAAAAACAGAGAGGGAGAGAGAGAAGGAGAGAGAGACAGAGAGAGAGAGAGAGAGAGAGAGAGACAGAGCGACTGAGAAACCACAAGACATTAGGGGAGGAGCGGGAGAGAGGAGAGCTCGTAGCATCGAGGCAGTGGTTCTCAGGCCTACACCCATGGGAGAATACCAAGGTGGCCTTGTAGCCCTGGCAATAGCACCAAGTCACCTCCAGAGACAGTGCCTCTTGCAGACTCAGGTGGTGCTGAGCTCCTGCTTTCCACAGCCTGATGGCAGCCGGGTCTGCCTGCATGTCTGGCCTCTCAGACGGCCTCCTGGCTGGCGTCTCACCTGCTCACAGATAAAGCACACAGAAGTTCCTCTGCGTTTTGCTTCCTTGTTGGCACCTGCTGCCCCTGGGCCCAGGGCTCGCTCTCCCTGACCTTGGGCTGACCAGGTGTGACTGAGTACAGGAAGCTGGCTCCCTGCAGGCCTCACCCCTGAGCCCTGAGTAGCCCTTGCCCATTTCTACCACAGCATATGTGGGCATCTCGCTTGTGGACAGTCTGCACCCTGCTGGGGATTCCTTCACGGTACGACTCCAGCAATGCTTTGTTTTCATTTAAGAATTTCACTGTATTCCCAGCCCTCAGTATTTGTTACTCTACGCATGGTGTGTTTAATTTTACTTTATTGCTTTCCTTAGGCCAAGCATTGTGATCACTTTTATAATTAGACCCAAAAGATTTTTATAATTAAATCCATCCAGCTAATAGAAAAACAACAGAAGAGTCTGGGATGGTAGGAAGTAGCCTTTGACCAGCCTTTATGTGCAGTATTGTATAACTGTTTTAATAAATGCAGCCTAAGTTCCAGCCCTCCTTCATGGGTGTGGGCTGTTATATTCCTGTGAAGGTGATATAGATCCCCACCTTTTCAGGGACACCTTCAGCATGTCCTGAGCGTTCCTGCAGGTGATTCTGGGGGCCAAGAGAAAAGGTTTTGAGCAGTGTTTTTCCCTTTCACAATATCTACTGTACCTTGTGGATCTTCATTATTTTTGTATATCATTTTTTAAAAAGTTTGGTCCTGGGAGTGGAACCCAGGGCCTTGCATGTGCAAGGCAAGGGCTCTACCACCGAGCTGCATCCCAGCTCCAGAGCAACTCTTAATAATCGCATAGGTGGAACTTGGTCTTGAAATGGACACAATTACACCTCTCTTTAACAAACTACATTATTTGATGATTTCTCTCAGAAGTGTAAGGTCCTTCTTTCATTTATGTTAATAAGAATATAATAATAACAGTAAAAGAGGGGAAGAAGAAAAGTACCTTTTGAATTTTTAGAGGAAATCTTCCACACTTTTCACCACGCAATTCCTCCTGGAAATGGGTATAACCCGAGTGTGATCAGGTGCAGTCATGATAAAATCTATTATCATGTTAATAGCCCGACACATGATGGGCTTCTGTAACCTTTCTGCCTACTTTACGGTAGGGGTTGTTAATTCCCATTATGTAGACTCAGAAATTGAGGTTCAGGAGCATTATGTAGCCTGGGAAAGGTCTGCATACCTAACAAGAGGTTGGGTTGAGTCCAAGTCTCTCCCCAGGGCATCCAAAAGGAGCTCCTTTCCTGTAGTGTCTCTGTGTTGACAGAAGGAGCTCTGTGACAGGAGGGCTCTTGTCCCCTGGAGTGGAAAGAGAGCCTCAAGAAGGGATGGGAAGCTGGAAGTGAGGACTGTAGTGCGGGCTCCATGACATTTGTTTGGATAGTCACCCCAGGTGACCTGGGACTCAGATGTCCCACACCGCTCAGTGTGTGGAGGGTACTGTGTGGTCAGGCTCCTGAGGGCCCTGAGCCAAGCTGGATGTCAGGGCTAGGCTGAGCCACTGCGGCTCCCAGCTGGTCACCATGGGGAACAACTTTTAACACTGTCACTGGTGTATTGTCTTGATTTTCCCTATAATCCTAGTGGCTTTCACACTTACATCTCCATTTCTGTTCCTGCTCCCTTGGGATTTTGGGCATGTTTCTCCAAATCTTCCTTATCTGGTTGCATAGCAGGCTGACACTGGTGTTATAATCTACTTTCTGGCTCAAACATAAAGAAACAACAACTCTGTTGTTAGGAGTGCAAGTATAGTTCTAGACTGCTGGGCTTGAAGCAGTCCAGCTACTTACTAGTTGTACAGCTTCTGGCTAATGAGTTCTTGGTGTCTGCTTCCGGGCGGGACTACCGGGGGGATTGCCTGGCATAGTGCCTATGGACAGGGACTTTCTGGCGTAGAGCAGGCATTTAATACCATCTTCCCTATTAGTATTCTCATTTCCACATCTGTGTGCACGAAGGGCATGCCGTCTAGCAGCTTTTGTTTAATGTGATACCAAGTTATCCACAAGAGCCTATGTTGATTCTTGTCTTATACCTTATGTAATATGTGTTGGGACTATAATGAGACCCCTATAGGTGAGCCAGGGCCTGTAAATAACTTACAGGAAGCACCCATGGCCTAAATAATCGCAGCCTGAATTATGATGTATGCTTTCTCCTTATTGAGTGTGCGTCTGTGACTAACTGAGGAGAGAATTCCAATCTCTGACAGCACCCTGGCACACTCTTGGCTCTCAGTGGGTGCCCACGGAATGGTGCCCACATGCAGTGCCTGCTGGGACTGGCTGAGCACCACGTGACCGCTCAGCCACGGTGCCTGGCAGAGCCACACTTAACGTGGACTTCCGGATTCTTCTATGTGCTCAGGCCCTCACAACCCTAGGCCACTCAACAGGTCAGCAAGAACACCACCCAAAGGCACGGGGCTACACCTCAGCAGAGCATCTGCCTAGCAGAAGAGAGGTCCTGAGGTTAGTTGGTCCCCACTCTCCTCCCTGCACACACACACACACACACACACACACACACACACACACACACAGCAACTTTAGTACCTTAGTGGAGTTGGAACTGTATGATAAAAAGCTTATAAGGAGAAAAAGAAGGTGAACCTGACTTGCAGGAATTTGTCCAACCTTCAGATGTGGGGGCTCTGCTCAGATGGAATGAAATCCTGACACTATTCACTCTCTTGACACTTGCGGGGTTTATGCTGCTTTTGTCATATTCATTGTTCCCAGCAGCACCTTGAGGGTGGGAGGCCAGTATCCTCCCTGCCACCTGACAGGCAGGGACAGGCTCCTCTGCTGTGTGAGCAGTGCTGGGAGTTAGAATCCGCAGTCCCCCTTGGAGCCCTGAGCACTGCTCACTGAAGACCTCACTACTGCATAAAGCAACCCTTATCATGCAGAAACACTCTTGAGTTCTGCTTTTTATTTTGTGTCATTCTTTTAAAAGTATTTTATATGAGATATTGTAAGCATTCAGAAAAGCACAAAGAACATATTAGACTCCATGTAATTAACATTAAGTTATACTGAGAGAGAGAGAGAGAGAGAGAGAGAGAGAGAGAGAGAGAGAGAGAGAGTCTTCTTTTGTACTCTTGCCCAGAAGTTGACAATCTCACAAAGTCATTGCACATAGGGTCTACATAGGGTCTATTTCTTGTTTTGGACTACATATGACTATAACTATAAATAGTGTACATGCCTTTTATTTCAAACCTTACAGAACTGCAACCAGAGCAGTGGCCAGGGTGGAGCTCCATGGCACAGAGGCTGCCTAACATGAACCAGGTCCTGGGTCTGACCTCAGTGATGGCCTGCAGAAATGTGACCAGAACAGATGCTAGCTTTTCCCAGTTTGTTTTTAATTCAAAATAATATGTTTAAAATATATCAACGTGACATATTTGGATTTAGTCCATTTGTTAGGCTCTGTTGTCCAACTAGTGTTTGCCTTTCTCCCCACTGTCAGACAAGTTCTTCTCAGTTTTTACTCCTAGAAACACCTCGACCTTCGCCTTTCCTTTGTGCTCTGCCTTCTGTGCTTGCTTTTTTATGATTCCTACTGGAGCTGCTGGGTATGATACAAGACATCTGGTTAAATTAAATTTCAGATAAAGAACCAAATGTGATGTAAGTATGTCCCAAGTATTACACATGATGTAGCTACACTAACAAAAACTTTCATTATCTGAGATTTAAGTGGTGGTCTTGCATTTTTATTGGCCAAGCTTGTAACTCTACTCATCACAGAGTCTATTCTTGTGCATCTTTTTAAAATTTTAAGCTCGTTTCCAATACTTCCATCTTTTTATGTCTCTTGGGTTTATTCTTTTCACGTATTACTTATTTATCTACAGTGTCTTTTCCTTATTTCACGTCTCTTTCCTCTGAAATGCAAGGTCCTTGCAGCAGGACTTTTGGTTGCTGTGTCCCATGCTGGTCACGTACCCCTGAGAAGTGTAGAAGGCACAATATGCACTCAGTAAATATTTGCTGAGTAAATAAATGAGTAGGAGAGTGCTGTGCCATCTCTGTACCTGCCTTCCTTGTACTCCGAGATTGCCCTGTGATAAATCCCTAGAAATGGAATTGCTTTTTGTAGCGTGTCTTGCCAATTTGCTGTTCAAAGTGATTGAACTCATTTCTATTCCCACCAGCAATGTATGAAAGCTCTTGTTTCCCTGCACCCACAGTGTCTTTCTTTCTTTACCTTTGAAAGTACAATAATTAAGATTTTTGAAGCAACAGTTGAAGCCAGCATGAAAACATAATATACAACTAGTAAACTACAACTAATGAATTCTTAATAAACAGCACCCATTCAGAGGATAGGCTACCAACCACAAGCCATGGTATCTCATGTGTAAGAGAACAAACAAAAACCTGCCCCAAATCATCACTATTATAATAGTTCCTAAAAGCCCACTGCAAAAATCTTGAGGTGAAGCCACTTTGCTTCTTCATTTATTTCTGTAACTAAAAAGGAGGAAGTTGTGGCTAAGAGCCCAAAGCAAGAACTCACACAAATCCATGGAGCATTTGGCCAACAAACAAGGCTCTGGGTTTGATACCCTCACACACACACAGACACACACAGACACAGACACACACACACATACACACGCACACACACACACTAATTGCCCGATATATGAAACTCATATCAGAAAAGAAACTTTGATAAAGCTCTTTGATATAGATACAGTCAATCTCTTTTATGTTCAAAAGATGAATTTAAGCTACATGGTACATATAAAAAACAAAAAACTATGATCAAAGGATGTAGTAAAATGACACTTTTAAATGTGATCTCAATACATTCATGAACTGTCATGAACTAGATAGTGGTGTATTGCAGAAGTGGCCACAACCCGACTCCATCCAGTACCGGGGTGCTAGTGACAAGGCTGTGCAGTGATAGCGAGACATAAGGTCTCTTTATCCATCTTTTGAATGTGGCCTGATCTTCCAGCTTGCCTTGGCCAATAAAATGCAAATACAAGGACACTCCATTCATACCTTAGGCATTGAAAGATCTTCCTTGGTTTTCCTTCTGGTCTGAGTCTCTGGCTAGCTGTGGTGCACAGGACCCTGGGCTGCCTGACCGGAAGATGAAGGACCAGAGAGCCAGAGCCGAGCAGGCTTCCTAATCCTGGTCCAGGCCCAGAGAGCTGCCGGAGTCTGGCCAAGTTCTGCAACCCTGCCTGCAGGACTTGCAGCTGACCACAGGTGTGAGGGGCATCAGAGTGGCTGCGTCGCCGAGCCCCGCCTACAATGCGGACTTGCAAGATCATAAATTAAGCAAATGTTGAGTATTTTAAGACACTTACTTTTGGGAGAATTTGTGTACATGGCATGTGTAAGTGAGATTTCCACTAACCTGGTTATTTACCCTACAGGAAATACAGTTGTTAATTTTATCATTTTTCCTTCCTTCCTTCCTTCCTTCCTTCCTTCCTTCCTTCCTTCCTTCCTTCCTTCCTTCCTTCCTTCTTCCTCCTTGCCTCTTTCCTTCCTTTTTTCCTTCCTCTTACTCTATTTATGCTGATGAATTTGGTGAATACATCTGGATTTGCAGAGTGCGTGATGGAAAACTGATTTTTAAAATAAAATATGCGAGTGTTTTATTGAGCACAGCGTCCCCACCCGCTCCGTATGCTGCTGCCACCATCTGTGGTGGGTACACACCATCAAAGCAGCTCAGTGTCCACACACCAGCCACTGCAGCCTCATTCATCAAGTTGCCGGGAGTAATAAAAAAGCTACTGACTCAAAAGCTTGTTTTTTTTTTTTAAGGAAATATATATGAAATGAAAACTACTTCTGAAATTTGACTTTAATAAAGTAGCAAGCTAGGGCCAGGGAGATAGCTCCATGGTCTAAGTGCCTGCCTTGTGCTTGCCTTGGCAAGCCCCAGAACCAGGTGTGGTGATGCACGCTTGCAATTCCAGTGCTGGGGAGGCTGAGACAGGAGGATCACTGTGAGTCCAAGCTGTGCTGTGAGACCCTGTGCCAAATAAATAAATACAATTAAAAAAAAAAAAAGTAGCATACTGAGTATGTCCTTTGAAAACCCAAACAAATAACATCAATTCTTTTTTTTTTTTTCTTTTTTCTTTTTGTCTTTTTGAGACAGGGTCTCACTATGCAGTTCAGGCTGGCCTTGAGCTCACTTTGTAGTTCAGGCTGGTCTCGAACTCACAACAATCCTCCTGCCTCAGCCTCCCGAGTGCTGGGATTACAGGCATGTGCCACCATGCCCGGCATAACATCAATTCTTAAGAGGGGCTTGCAAAAATTTTGTTGAATCTGAACTTTAGTGGGCCAAGGCAACATGAGGAGTGTTTCCTCCTGGACACACGTGGGAGGGTCACTTTCCCTCAAGGGAAGCCCTCCTCGTAGCACAGAGGGTCGGCTGGGAGCAGTTAGTCTTTGGTAGCTCTCAATGTGGCTCGTGTTATGCAAACCACAGTGCTGGGGGTAAACATAACAACAAACAGCGTCTATCTATAACTTCACATAAATCAGCTTAGGTTCTAAGAGCTTAGAGAAGGTTGCCTAGTGGACCAGAGCTCAAGGCTTTTTTTAAAATCAGAAATTAGTTTGTTCTACGCATGAAGATACATTTTTGATGTTTAAACTCCTGCAGAAGTTTAAAGATACACCACTGTTTGGGTCATCCCAAGGAGCCACCTTAGGGTCCTACTGGGCTACAGTGTAAAGCAGGAGGGCAAAAGTGGGCTCTGCAACCCCCATATTTATGGTATCCAGGTCCTCAGAAGGACAAATGCGTAATCTCAGTTATGCATTTGAGGCCTGGCCTGCAAATTCCTAGTATCAAATTCTTGCAATTTGATAAAGAAAACGAAACAGAAGAGAAGCTTTCTGGACACTGACTCTAACAGCTTTAGTCTCTTTCTTTCTTGCTTGCTTGCTTGCCTGCCTGCGCCTGCCTGCCTGCCTTCCTTTCTTTCTTCTTTCTTGATACTGGGAATCAAACCTAGGGCCTTGCCCTTGCCAGGCAAAGGAAGCCCTCCTCATAGGGCTGTAGCTCATTTGTACTGCTGAGCTACATCCTCAGCCCAGTTTTGTTGTTCTAATGCAACAGTGTTTTCTAAAATGAACACAAGCAATTCAAATATACTCCATAGGTTTTTTTTTCCTTCATTTGTCTTGATGATAAATTTTTGCAACTTAATAAAGAACCCTTTAGATTATGGAAAATAATCCCAAATTTATGATGGATATAAGAGAAAAAGTAAGACTACAGGAGCAGGAACATGGTACATGTATCTGTAGTCTCTGCTACTTGGGAGGCTGAGGCAGGAGGAACACAGATTTGAGGTCAGCCTGAACAGCTGCTGAGACTTTATTTCAAAATGAAATGTAAGAAGGGCTGAGAACATAGCTGAGTAATAGAGTATCAGTGGGTTCAATATCTAGTGCTGGAGCGAGAGAGAGGTGGAGAGAGAGAGGGACAGGGACAGGGACAGAGACAGACAGATGGACAGACACAGACACAGAATCCTGCAACAGTGATATTGGTAAATGTGGGGAGAAATTAAGAACCTTTAGACACCTGCAGTCAGGAAAGCCCTGGGGGTACGTGGCTATTTCTCAAAATGGGACAGGCAGAGTGATCAGAAAACTCATGCTTAGGTATGCAGCCCAGGAAAATGAAAGCACACATCCACAAACTTGTATTTGAAGACGCAAGAAAACATCACTCACTGCAGGCAGAAGTAGAAACAACCTCAACATCTACCGCTCTGTGGAAGGATAAATAGGACTGATCTCTCCACAGAAGAGCGTTGTTCAGCCAAAACAAGGAACTGATACCGGCTGCAGCATGGATGAATGCTGAACACATTGCACTAGACAAAATAAATCAGTCGAGGAGTCCATATATGGGGAGCCACTTAGTGAGACCCCACTTGCCCAGTGTGCATGTGCCCCTGGGCCCAAGAACTGCAAAAACAACTCAAAGGAGCACATGTTGTAAATCCATTGACAGGAAAGGAGCAGAACAGATGTCTTTGTAGAGAAAGTAAGTCAGTGTCGGTGTAGCACTAGGGTGGGGCGAGCATGTGGGATGGTACCTAACAGCGTGGGGGCTGGGGTGGTGGAGGTGGGTGTCCTGAGATCGGCTGCGTTACTCTGCGAGCACACTAAAACTCACTGAGCCGCATAGCTTAGTGCAGGATGAGCATAAGCACCCTGCTCCCGCAGGCCACCATCCCCATCCTGCAGGGCACGTCTCTGCTCTTCTCCACCATTATGATCTTTAGCACTGGGGGAATTCTGTCACTGTAACAGAGGTCCAGAGATAGTCACATCGGGCCCTAGCGACGGACTCTTAGGTATCTAATCCTTATTCATTCATTCAGCTAGTATTTATTGAGGTCCCACAACAGGGCAGGTCCTGGCCTTTGTGTTGAGGACACAGCTGGTGAACAGGCACAGCCCACAGGTCCCTGTCTCCTACAGTTGACATCCCAGGTGGTGAGCCAGGAAACAAACAGGTATTAGGCAGATAAGCACATTGGATAGGAATGAAGGTGACGCTGGGCAGGCTCCTGGGTGCCCAGGAGCTATCGTGTATCGTGAAGACCTGGGCTGCAGGCGTGACTGGGAGGTCAGGCCCGGCAAGCTGTGGACGGACTCAGCAGCTCTCCAGCGCTCAGGGCTTCAGGCCCTAGGCAGCAGAGGTGTGGGAGGCCCGGCGGGTGGCCCAGATCGGGAGGTGTGGAATGAGACACTATGCTCCCGAAAGCTGGGGGACAACCTGTACCCTTTTCCCCTTTTCTGGGGCTACAGGGCAGGGTATACTTTCCCAACATTCACAGACTACTTGTGGACGAAATGAAAACCAAGTTCTTACCATAGACAGATTTAGAAATAGCAAAATAATCCCATACACAGAATGTCTACTAGTGAAACAGTACACAGGTCATGGGTGATGTATCCAACCTGTATTGCGAGTACTGATAACAGCAGATTATCAACAGTACGATAAATTAGTATTCTATTTAGTTCCAAGAGTTGGTGACATTTGATAACACTAATTACAAACGATTTATCATTTTATCGTTCTCTGGTTACAAATCGAAGGACCTATACCTATTTATGTGCTGACAAATGTTTTTATTAATCTCTTGACCAAATCTGTAAAATCAAATGAGGAAACTTTTTAAAAAGAGCTGAAAAGCAGGATTCAAAAAGGTAAAATATGCTAGCCCTGCCCCCAGGGCATGCGGAGATGGCAATTGAGACACATCATGGTGGTTTGTGCCTGTAATCCCAGCGCTTGGGAGACTGTAAACAGGGGTATTACTGCGAGCCTGAACACCCTGTAGACCCTTCCCTAAAATACAAATAAAAGAAGAAAGGTAAAATAAGAGGAAGGATTTGACAACATAAAATGAAAATTGAACTAAACCATATGTGCTAGGTAAGAAATTAGTGTTTGTAGGATATATGTGGGATAAGAAAATACAGGTGTATGCATGCAGGGTGCAAAGTAGTATTTTTAAAAATCCTGAATTTTATGATCAAGTTGAATAGAGGCCAGAACTGTGGTAGTACAACCCCAAGATGATGAAATATTAGGACATTAAAAAATAATCACAAGTGCTCTCGTGGTGTTAACAGGATGTGTGTGCAGTATTTTTCACAGGCTATGTCACAAGAGGGCTGTTTGCAAATCCAGGTGTGTCAGGGTGACGGGGACGAGGCTGAGGCGGTATTCCGCACCATCTTGAATGTCTGAGGTCATGGTGAAGGTTAGCGCCTGAGAGCACAATCCTGGCCAGGAAGAAGGCCCAGCCAGCTCCCTGGGAAGTTGTTCTCTGGAGACAGGACAGGCCACAGCTGGTGCACGGCAGGAGGGCCCTGTGCAGGGGCCAGGGCTGGGCAGCAGCTACCAGGCACAAATTTCATAGTGAACACATGGAGACCTCAGTGTTTTCTGAGGTAGGGGCCCTGTACAGGATCAGTGTTACCTACAGTCCTGCAGTGGTGGGAACCCAGCTTCCTGAGGGCAGCAGACCTCCCAACCCCAGAGGTCTCTGCTGGCTCTCAGAGTCAGGGATCAGGCGCTGTAAACAAAGAGCCCCAGTTGGGTGACTGACTCAGGCACCACGGTTCCCCACAGTAGTAATTTGTATTCAGAGAACAAACACCACGTTGTCTGAACTGAAGCACTACTGAGGGCAGAGGCCGGGGGAAGGAACCTTTCTGGAGAAAGGGGTGACCGACTGGAGGTGTGTCCAAGATGGAAGCTGGTCTCTGGCATCCAAGGCCCTGGGTACTCGGTGGCTGTGCTAAGCCCCACAGTTGGGATCGCCCACGATGGCCTTTGGGCTCCCTGCCATCCTCCCTCCCTGAGGCTGAGTCTCAGGAGCCCCTGTCCACCCCATCATCCATATACTGCTGCGTGCTCCCACTGCAAACTGTGCCCTTGGCCCAGCACTCTGCTCGGATTCTCCTCAGGCCGGAGGCTCCTAGGCCTCCGCGTGGGCTCTTGTGCCAAGGGCTACCCACCCCTCTCTGCATCTTGGGGATCCCAGCGCAGGTCCAGGCCTCTACGCATTGGCGAGAACAGCTACCTGTATGTGTATGGCTCCCTGGCCTGGCGGCAGTGCCATCTGATGTGCGCCACCACTTTGCTTAAAGGTTGTGTAGTCCCTGGTGACCTTTCAGAGCAAGTGCTCTGTCCACATGAAAGAAGAGAAACTGGAAGCTCAGGGTTATCCGGGGTTACTCAGGGAGTAGCTGGGCTAAACTCTCAGCCTCCTGTGTCTGCTGCCCAGAATCTGCATTTCCTGTTGCATACAATGCTGGTTGTACGTGTTCTAGGTCAGCACACGTTGCAGAAACTATGCCAGGATCTCAGTAAATCCTTGTTGATTCTTTTTGTTTGTTTGTTTGCTTCCTTCTTTCATAGGAATGAAGAGAAACATTCCACACAGTCTCAAAAACCCGGCTATAATCCATGTACTTGACACATACTGGAATTCAGTGCATTTAAAATGAACGTTCCATCTTTGACTTTGAGGTGTTATACTTGGGTCACTCTAAGTAGGAAAAAAAAATTATTTCTATGGGCCCAGGAGGTCTTGGCTTTCCAGACAGTTGGGTTTTAATGTCAGTATAGCAGAGATGACTTGTATTTTTTCTTGGGGGTGCTCTTTTTGAGAAAAGTTCAGGCTGGCCTTGAGCTCACAACCTGCCTGCCTCGGCCTCCTGAGTGCTGGGATCGCAGGTGTGCACCCCCATGCCCAGCAACTTGTACTTCTTGATCGAGACTCAAGTCATCAAAACATGGCTTTAGCTTGAAAGATGCCAACTCAGTGACTACTGAGATGACAAGCAAATGTAGCAATGCGCATCACAGGAGCATCACAGGAGCAGCACCCGAGGGGGCGCTGAGGTCAGGAAGCATGGGTGGGCACAGTCAGGATGCAGGCTGCTATAGGGAGAGCTCTGCTTACTCAGTTCTCTCTCGTGTTGTAATGCTCAGCATAGGTTTTATTTAATAATAAACACACACTGTACTTTTATTCCCCCTAGGGAGTAAAAGAAACCAATGAACTGGAGAAAGCAGCTCTGAGCAGGCCACAAACACCCTGGCATGGGCCTCCTCACCTCCCCAGTGTGCAGATCCATACAGACAAGCTGCTCTCCACACTGCCTGGCAGAGGGGACAGGAGACCCAGCCACAGCCAGGCACCCACGTTTTCATGGTACATAGCCTTGCAGAGCCATTTAATGGTTTCTGTCCCTCTGTTTTATCACAGATGGGAAGGAGACCATGCAGACCGCACTGTACTGCAGGGACTTCAGAGGAGGCGAGGAGGGAGAGCTGCTGTAAGCGAGCACAAAAGTGGTCACCATTGCCTGAGATGCAGACCCCTTCCAAGGGTAGACCTCGCTGCCCGCTCTTTCAGAGGGGACCCGTCTGGTCTGCAGTGGCCCTGCACCTCCTCACCTCCACCCCTGCCTTTGTCTTTGACTTCTACCTCACTGAATGTTTTCCTAGTTTCCAGTGTGTATTGCTCTGTATGCGGCTGGGGTTGTTGCCAAGGCGCGGTCTTGGTCTCCCTGGCTCTCTGTTGTTGCCCGGAGCCCTAGGGAGGTATATCCAAGCCAGGTCACCCCTTGTTGCTGATTCCACACCGAGTCCCAGTAAAGCCCTGTTCCGGCTCTGGGACTGCGGCTGTGAGTCTCAGGCACAGGGTCAGAGAGCCTCAGAAACCTGAGCTTTAGAAACCAGATAGCTTAGCAGACTAAAGCACCTGCTTAGGCAGACACAGGGACTGGGTGTGATCCCTGGTGCACCATGCTGGCCCCAGCCCCAGGGTGCGATGAGGTGGCAATTGAAACTGGGCATGGTTGCAGGCACCTGTAATCCTAGCGCTTGGGAGGCTGAAAACAAAAGGGTCACTATGAGTCCAATCTGCAGTCTATGTAGTGAGACCTTGTACCAAATACAAAACAAAACAAAACAAAACAGAAAAAAAAAGGAAACAGGAGCAAGAGGCTCAACTGTTTATTTATTTTTTCCTTATTTAGTTCCCACCGAGTGTCTGCTTAACAGGGCTCTGCTAAGTGTCTGTCATGGTGTGAGGCAAGATTGGTGTAAAACAAAGCAAAACAAAACAGGCTTTATAAACAATAGACTTAAATGAGTATTAAATGTGTTTTCTGGCCCACTTTTTTGGATGGTACTGGGCAGAACCCAGAGACATCACACCACTGAGCTATACCACCAGCTCACTTTCTTTCTTTCTTTCTTTCTTTCTTTCTTTCTTTCTTTCTTTCTTTCTTTCTTTCTTTCTTTCTTTCTTTCTTTCTTTCTTTTCTTCTTCTTCTTCTTCTTCTTCTTCTTCTTCTTCTTCTTCTTCTTCTTCTTCTTTTTCTTCTTCTTCTTCTTCTTCTTCTTCTTCTTCT
>PVKA01004827.1:0-41575 GCA_004027165.1 Ctenomys sociabilis
CTTTTTTTTTTTTTTTTTCTGGCAGAACCAGGGATTGAACTCAGCCCTTGCACTTCCAAGGGAAGCTCTTATTCTACTGAGCCATCTCCCCAGCCCCCTTTTGACCCAGGTCAGGGTTTGCAGTTCCCTCAGGTGGGTGGCTGTGGCAGAGCTCTTACTCTCAGAGCTCAAATGATATTTTGCTGAAAATATCATTTCCTAAATCTAGGAGTGGGATAAGATCCATTCCTGAGCCGGGCGTAGTGGCGCAGGCTTGTAATCCCAGCACTCGGGAGGCTGAGGCAGGAGGATTGTTGTGAGTTCGAGACCAGCCTGAGCTACAAAGTGAGCTTAAGGCCAGCCTGAACTGCATAGTGGGACCCTGTCTCAAAAAGACAAAAAAAAAAAAAAAAAAAAAAAAAAAAAAAAAAAAAAAGATCCATTCCACAGAAATAGAAATGGCTCAAAAAAATGGCTCAGAGGGGTTAAGGAACTTCTGGACACATAGTCTGTTAATGGAAGTGTTGGAGCCAAATGTGGGTCCTTAGGTTCTTCATTCCCGCTGGGTTGCTCAGCCCATGCTGTGGAGCTCCCCAGGGTTTCTGCTGAGAATCAGCTTGGGAACCAGACATCCCTGGTACCCAGGGCAGTGGTTGCATTCCATTCCTTCTTGTGTGACCTGAACAACCTTCAGGTTATTTTATAGGCAAAAAAGAATGAAAGAAAACATCTAATACTACATTAAGAAGAACCTGAGCAAAGGATCATTGGGAACAGCCATGTCAGCGCATAGCCATAGAAACTGTGGAGAAACCCTATGATATCCTGAAAGAAAGACTGTTTTCTTTTCTTTTCTTTTTTTTTGGCAGAACAGGGGATTGAACTCAGGCCCTTGCACGTGCCAGGCAAGCGCTTATTCTACTGAGCCATCTCCCTGGCCTCAGGATTTTTTTGTAAGTGGGATAATGCTACAGAGGCAGAAGTGACTGATACTTACGGAGGAGAACTCACTTGGAGAGTGAGAGCTCTGAGGCAGCTACTTCTGTGTGGACAGAGCCCTCCCCACGCCCATGCTCTGTTTTTCCCTCCCTGTAGGTTCTCTCACTCCAGCATCATTCCATGTCTGTTCTGGCTTGGCTTTTGTTCAAAGAGCACAGTTCAGATCTGGTGCAGCTGACCAGGAGGCCAGATTACTTGAGTGTCTGCCATTCCTTCCACAGGCCTGGACACCATTGTACCAAGGGATGAATCACAGCGGTTAACTCCCCTCTTCTCCATGGTGTGGATGACCTATGTTGAGCAAACAGAGGGTGTCCCTGGGGTGGGGCCTCTGCCTTGGAAGTGGAAGGAGGGAGCTGTGCTCATGCCTTCAAGCCAGGGGGCATCACAGCCCTCTTTGTGGCTGGTCTTGGAGTCCTGCTTTCTGGTCTCTTAGGCCTGGCCTGTTGGGGTGAGAAGAGGAGATAGCTGGAGATCTCCCTGGATTTCCTTGAGTCTAGCCTCCTTGTTGACTCTGGATGTTTTCAAGGTCTCTGACAGTGGCCAAGGTGACCTCTGAAACCGTAGCTAGTGTTCATGTCTAAGCTGCCCTTCTCCTTTCAGTCTTCTTGATGACAAAGGATGGAAAACATATCTAAAGTGAGGTCACCATGTGCTTCCCCCTTTTATGTCTTTTATTTCATGTGGCATATAGCGGAGGAAGGAAATGGGAGGAAAAAGACTAGGGTGAATCTCTCAGGTACCTGGTCTCTTCCAATGCAGTTTGTTCCATTGTGATGGCCCCACCCTGCCTCCTCCCCGTGTCCCCTAGCACCAGGTTGTCAACTTTGCCTCCACATTGGAATCAGCCTACCTGCTTGTGGAAATGCCCATGTGACCACGTGTTTATCTGACTCCTGGTTGATTGGCCTGGAGCACAGCCAGGCACTGGGCAGTGCCTCAGAGATAGCGCAAGTTTGGCTCCCGTGGACAGGAGTGACCACCTGACACTAGGTCAGTCCTGTGGCCATGAGGGAACGGAGGCCAGCTGCCCATGAGTGGAAGCCTGATTCTCCTACTTGTTTGTGAATGAACCTAGTCCTTGACCAATAGGAGCTCCTCAGTGACTGACTCTCCTCTGTGTCCTGACTAAAACACTATCTGCAGGCCCTTCTGTGCCCCTCCAGTGCACCTGCGACCCTCCCAGCACCCCAACAAAGTGCTCTGTGTGCCCTGGCTGCTTGGCCTTGGGATGGGCCATGTGCTTTGCATAGCCGAACTTTTGACTAGGATGTCCTGTGGTCATGGCAGAGGCACCCCCACAGTGCGTGTCGCCTCCTAAATGCCTGCTACTCATCCCTACATCCTGTAGCCCTCCTTTTTCCAGGGAATGATAGTTGTTCCTCGCTGCAGAGATCTTGGTGCCTACCCTGCACATAGCATGTATTTGGAAACTATTGGATAAATGGACCTCAGGAGGACAAGTGTGCCCAGCCCAGGCAGGAACAGCAGAAAGGAATGCAGTGGCCCAGGGAGACTGCTGTGCAGAAGGCTTGGAGGAAGGAGAAGTTTCAAGGCCCCAGCTGCTCTGGGTTACAGCACTGTAGGCCTTCAACTGCAGCAATGGGAAAGGTAAAGGGGAGCAGTGAAGGATCTTATATCAGTGAGCTTTTCTGCAGCTTGGCTAAAACACCCAACACCCACAAGCTACAGGAGGAGAGGTTTCCTTTGGCTCAGATTTTTAAGAGATTCAGTCCATAGCCAGCTGCCTCCAGGACATGGAGGAAAAAGTTTACCCATGACAGCAGGAAGCAGTGGGAGAAGGTAGGGGCCAGGTCTCTGGATTACCTTTATGGTCTCCTAAATACTGGACGCCCAAAATTAAAGAGGGAGAGCTTTATGTAGCTCACAGTTTGTGGAGGTTTTAGTTCATCCTTGGCTTGCTCCATCCAGGGCAGCGTGCATTGCACAGGGGCAACAGTTGAAGGAGGCAGAAGACAGCAGAGCGAACAAGAGCTAAAAGAGGTGGGGGAAGAGCAAGGCTTTTTCCTCCTCTACATTGTAAAGGGAGGTGTAGCACCCACCATCTCCCTGTACCCCTCTGGCCAAAGATGAGGAGGTTCACCAGGTAAGCAACCTAGTTCCCTGCTGAGTGCTTAAACTTCTAAACTTAAGTTGACACAATGTAACAACCATTGTCCAACCAGGGAAGGGCCTGCCCTTGGTGACACACCCGTTTCCAAGCAGCAACCTCCTAACAGGGCATTTAGTTATGAGGTCACGAATGGATGAATGAATTCACTAGTGAACAGCACCCTACCATCCAGTCAGCCACCAAAAGCCCCTCCTCTGAACACATAAGATATTTAGATCTAAACCATAGCAGCCAACATGAGGAAAAAATGTGTCTCTGTAGGGAGGGCAGCAGAGTGTGCATGTCTGGATTTTAGAGCTCAGAGCTCTGAATCCGAGGAGCAGCAAGGCCACATAAACAGGGTGTTTGTTCGCCCAGAAATAAAGTCTGATATAGTCATGACGAATGCAGGGTTCCTAGGTGGAGGGGTCTGTGGCCTTGGGGGCCGACTCCTGACTTAGATGTTGGATTGCTACGGCTTCTTGACCTCTCTTTTCAGATCTGTGTCTTGGTGGTGCCTCCAGAATTGCTGGAGCAGGTGTGAGCAGGTGCACTAGGAAGTTTATCGTCCTAAGCCTCAGCACTAGGCAGGACAGCCACCTGTGTGTTCAGTCCCTCGGTGCCCAGCTCCCAGAGCCATGTTGGTGCCCAGTTCCCTGCCAGCTGTGGGAGCAGAAACAGGGCTGGAATCTGCCTTGCTCTCTGGGATTTGCAGTGATTACAGGATTGGAGTCACCACTTAGAACCCAAACCAAAGAGCCAGACCCTGGCTTTGCTACTCAGCCCTACTGGTCACAGCCACGTGACATTCACCTCCCTCAGCCTAAGCTTTATTTGCTTAGAACTGGACAGCACCTGAGCCATATCCCTCCCCAAGGAGGCAAGAGTCCCAAAGGACCTCGAGTTGATGGCCGACTCCTGAGTTCTCAGGCAGCGATTCTCAGCTATGGTCACTTCTGGGATCAAGTTGAGTTTCCAAATCTAGATTGATGTCTCTGCCTGGAAGATGCTGAGCAAAAGAAATATGTGAAAAAATTCAAAAGTGCATTTGACATTAAGAAGTGAAATGGCATTAAAATTTGCCCCCAACATGCTGCTACTAATGCAACTCAGATACAAAATCAGAGGGGACAGCGGGTGTGGGAGTGGGCTGCTGGTGAGCCTCTTTTCACTGTGTAACTACTGAAGCGGCGCCTCACTTATTTAACCCTCTCTGCAGCTACACGGTGTGCCTAGAACTCTATCACATCACGAGGTGATCCTTCACTGGCTGGTCACCATTTCCAGTTACCCACTCTTAGAGTTTGTCCAGGGATGTGGGACTCAGCACAACGCTGGAAACACAACCCGGAGGTTGAATGTTTGGTCCAGCATGTGGCCCAGACAGAGTAGGAAGATTTATTAGGGAATAAGATTAGGGCGTACGGATGAGGAATGACTAGCCCCTGAGATACAGGAGCGGTCCCAAGTGTGTTGTCCTTTTCCTACCGTTTTAAATGTTAGCTTCTTCACACCCCTGCTTAGCCCTTGCTCTCTCATTTTTTGCAACACTGTTTTTACAGCTCAGTGTCTTAGTGTAATGCAACTAAACAGGTATGAGTAGATTCTGGGCCTGGGTGCAGCTCAGTGCAACAGTGTTAACTAGTACATGCGGGGTCTGGGGTCCAGGGCTCCATTTGTTTTTAGCAAAATGAACAGAAATTCCCTGACTCAGCCTGAGTTTTCACCCAGATATTTTATTAGCTTTATAATACTTTACAAATTATTTCATTTGTGACTCAGTTCCTTCATGTGTGAACTGAGGAATATAATGCATACTATTTCATAGGAGAGGAGAAACATGTGTGACACACATGTCTTCAACAAGGACATGTACGAATGCGAGCTGTTACTACTCAGGCTATGATGTAGCCTTGTCTGTTTAAGTCCATTGTCATTGGTGACGCCAGTATTGTTAATCATGCTTGTGGCAACAGTTTACTCACAAGAGGTTTCAGCCAGTGCATGACTTCAGTATTGTTTTAGAGTCTGGTGCTCAAATGATAACAACTGATGGAAAACAGATACAACTCCAGATCTGGGACACTGCAGGGCTGCAGTCTTTTTTTTTTTTTTATTTTTTTTATTGGCCTAACCAGGGTTTGAATTCAGGCTCTTGCGCTTGCCAGGTGAGCAATTATTCCACTGAGCCATCTCCCCGGGCCCTTTTCTTTCCACCACAAGATGGTATTACAGACGTGCTGCTGGGGCTTCTCTGTAGATGATATTACGAGGAGCCATGCATTCATTCATTGGACAACCTGGTTAGAGGATGCCAGCCATTATTCCAATTCCAGTTCCAACATGGTCATTATGCCTATTGGAAATTAAAGTGATTTGGAAGGGGCCAGACAGATGGCTCAGTAGAATAAGCACTTCCCTGACAAGCACAGGGCCTGAGGTCAATCCCTGGTTTGGAAAAAGAAAAAAAATGATTTAGAATCTAGAAAGGAAGTATAAAACAAGGTGAAGTGTTTGCATGAGAGCATGGCTTTATCTTCATAGAAACTTCTGCTTACGCTGCTTCCCATATAGAAGAAGCATTTATTAATACAGCGAAAGAATTATATGGAAAAAGAAAACCCAAGGAGATGTCTTTTACACTAATACCGTGACAAATGGCATTAAAATTGGCCCCAGCATGTCGCTATTAGTGAGACACATGCAGGACAGGTCAGGGATGATGCTATTAAATCTCTGCCAGTCTTAAACCTGAGAACTAGAAACACAACCAAAACCAACACCAATAGAGGAGTCCTTAGCACTCGTATACTATTTAAATAGCCAGACCTCACAGTGCAGAGCGCCCCCTGCCGCAGGGCCCTCTATTCCCTAGGTCTTGACTGGCTCCAACAAAGCTGAGATGGGCCAGGTGTCACCAGGCCTCTAGCGCCACAGGCGGAGGTGATAGATTGGACGTGCCTGCGTCTGCTCTGTGGAGCCCTCTTGGGGATGCCAAGGAAGAGCAGGAGTTAGGGGGCACTTGGGGGAAGGTGGAGTCCTTCTATTCTTCCTCAGAAGGGGCAGAAGTGCACCATGCTTCCAGTTCCCTTCTGATCCTCCTCTGTTCGTTTACTCAGACCTCACTGCCTTCACACAGGGAGAGACCTACATTGTGGTAGTTTGTCTGTTCCTTTGCAATGAAGAAATGGAAGAGAACCACTCCGGAAGAAAGGGAAATTCTCTTGCCCTGTGAGTGTCAGAAAGGGCAATTCCTTCCCAGGAGCACGCACCTCGCCTCTGGTCACCCTGTGCTAGGGCTCAGCCATGTTTTCTCGTGAGCCCGTGTATATACCCCACAGATTGCAGTAGTCTCTGAAACAGTGCATTCTGGCTTTTGGTGCTGTGTTTGTGTTTCAAAAGGCTCTCTTACTCTCTTTCTATGTGGTAGTCAAGATTGAACCCAGAGCCTTTGCATGCGGCTGCATCTCTGCTCTGTTTCAGCTTGGTGGCAGTGCTCACTCTACAGGTCAGCTTCCTGGTGTTCTTCACCGTCTTCTGTGTATTCCTTTTCCTTGAGCTGCTTCCTCTCATTCTCCTTAGAAGCAGGCGCTGTGCCATCATCAGGTGTTTCACTGACTTGAATTTTTTCCAAATGCACCTCATTGTCCTCTTTATTGCTGTTGTTCTCGATTTCCATGTGCTGCTCTTCTTCCTTCATTTGCTGCTCTTCATCCTCCTCTTGGCTTCACAGCTTTCCCTTTGCTGATCAGCTTCCTGGCTGTCATGGACAGAGCACTCACATTCTCCATTTTGCTCCTCGTTGGTAGTAACATGCTCTTGTTCATCTTTCTTTCTGGTTTCTGAATGCACAAGGGGCAGAACAGAGAAGCCATCACAGGGGTCAATTTCTAGTTTCCTTGTGAGGGAGACATTGCTCTTTTGTTGCTTGTTGGCAGTGGCCCCCTCCTCAGCTCCTGAGTCCTCACTCTGTGACCCCATGTCCTCATTTTCTCCCTTATTGTTGCATGGTGTGCACACCCAGGTTAAGTTGTCACATTTATTGTTCTTGTTTCCATCCAGAATGCTTGTGTCTTCTGGTTCTTCCAGCAGAAAGAGGTTCATGACCATACAACCTCTCAAGCATACTCTCATAAGAGTTGTGACACCCTTACAGGTGTACTCTTTGCAGGATGACCTGGTCTCTTTTTGGGTGGTAAGAGAGGCAGGGATGTTACTCCCTGTGAGGGTCTTCATTGAATTGACTTTGAAATTGGACTGCTCTGAATTACAGCAGTCACTGAAGCGGTCTGGGCTTGCTATAACATTAGAAGGGTATGTCTTCTGACTCTTTCAGTCCTGAGGATTCAGAGAAAGTAAAAAGAAATAAACAGAAAACTCATGTACTTAAACAATCCACAGGTTTTTTTTTTTTTTTTGGTGGTACTGGGCATTGAACTTGGAAACTTGCATCTACCAGCTGGGCACTTGTGCCAGTGAGCTAGTTCCTCAGCCCCTCATGTACTTAATAAAGGACAGATACTTGTTCACACACACACACACACACACACACACACACACACACACACACACACATGCTCCCAGTATGCTGAGCCCTGTACTTGTGGCTTCTCACCTGAAATTCAAGCTTTCAATCACACATCCTAGCAGACAGATGTCAGGAATTACTGAGTTTCTCTGTGACTAGGAGTCAAGTCTGTGTTATGACCTTTGATTACTACGGTTGATATTAGAACAAAGTCATAGTGGAAGATGAAATGAAGAAAGAGGGGCAGGAGACAAAAGGTTCTATTCATATTTTCCTAAAATATTTCATGCATACACCTCTCTCTAAAGGCTGAAGAACACTTGTTGGCAAAAGGATTAATGTTATGTGGGCAAGTTCCTTCTTTTTTTGTGGAGTCTAAGAGGATGAGTGTCCTTAGAAAATTCCCAGCCTCTTTGAGGAGATACACATGAACTGCCTATTAAAGCCAGGGTATAAATGCAGCAGAAGAGCTTACAAAATCTTGTGAGAGGATTCTGAAGAGTGGCTCCTGCAGGCAGGAGAGGAGTGTGTAGGAGATCAGGAGGAACCTTCTAGGTGATGCCTTGGGCAGGGGGTTATGGAGGAAGTAGTCTGGAGGTAGCATGGTGGCATACGCTGTAGAATTCCAGGTCTTGTGTGGCTGAGGTGGACGTCTGTAAGCTCAGGTCTACTAGACCACAGATATGAACTGGTCTCTAAACAAACCCAAAGACAAGTGATAGTTTGTGTGTGCAGGAACCCATACCTGTGTCCATTAATTTCCATCCCTGTCTGTCATTGTATTTCTGTTTGGGACCATCAACCCAAATTCAGACACAAAGTATATTGGGTTTACATAGTAGTCTTATGAGGGTATGTCTTCTGTCTCTTTCAAGTCCTGGGGCCTCAAAAGAAAATAAAGATAGAAGAGTCAAGTATTTAAGTAATCCACAGTTATAGTTTTATTTTTTTGTTTTTGTGGTACTGGGCAGATACTTATGCCAATGGGCTATGTCTCAGGGCCCTCATGTATTGAAGTAGTAAAAGACAAGTATTTCTTAGAACACACACATACAGGTGCTTGCATTCATGCATACTCACCACACACACACACACACACACACACACACACACACACACACACACACACAAACACTTTCCCAGCGTTCAGTGCCCTGCCCTGCTGGCTGCTTGCCTGGTAGATAAGCTCTAACAATACTCTCTTGTGAACTGATGAAGTGAGAAATGCTTCAGACTTTTGAGCCTGTGTGGCCAACATTGCTAGTTTCCATGGTAGTGCTGGAATATTGGAAGATAAGAGAACAAAGGGGTAGAACGATGCAGAATCTAATTTCATGTTTCAGAGTCACACTTTACAAAGATGTGTGCAGCAAAAAATATACTTTCAGCTGGCAGAAATCCAAATCCCATGGGTGTGGCTTCTTTTGTTGAGTAGTCTAAGACAATCTATGTCCACAGTGAATTTAGAGCTTCTTTGAAGAGTTGCAAATATTCAGGCTAGTAGAAGACAGAATACAAGTGTAGCAGGGCTTAAAAATAATGTCACTTGAAGACATAGAAGGAGAAAGCCATGCTGGGAGTGGAGCGGAGAGCTGAACTGACTTCCAGGAAGTTGGAGTCCTTCCAATCTGAAAGCTTATGGAGAAAGAACTAGGGACACACCCAGGTGGTGCATGCTGGAAATCTCAGCACTTGGTGAGCTGTGGAAGGGTGTGTTTGAGTTCCAGTCTAATTTGGTCTATGGAGAAAGCCCAGTCCTAAGAGAAAACATTAGAGGTTGTAGGTGTTATAGGGGGAATATAACTCCAAACCTGCAAGATGCCAAATGTGTTGAGACTGTGTCTGCCAGAATTGCAGAATGAATCTCAAAGAACAAGGTAAGTTAAAAGGAGGGGCTTATGAAAATCCTGAGAGCTGAAGGGGGTTGTCTCCAAAGTCCTTTGTCAGGAGTAATTTACATAGAAATGTCACAATGTGGGTACAGCACGGGTCAAACTACAAACAAAACCATACAAACAGCCAACAAGAACATACAAACATGCTCAACATCACTGATCATTAGAGAATGCAGTTTAGAGTCACAATGAGTTATCACTTCACCTCAGGAAGTATAGCTGCTATAAAAATGTTGAAGTTAAAAATGCTGGTGAGTTTGTGGAGAAAAAGGAAACTTCTGTTATTCTAAGAAGAGAGGATATACTAAATAACACGATGGCCTAATTGAAACTACACTGAGATATGTAATAGTCAAGATCCCAGAAATCCATCACAAAAACAGCATACTAAAAGCTACTAGAGAAGAGAAACAGATTACCTTTAAAGGAAAACCCATCAGAAAAACAGATTTCTCCTTGCAAATCATTAATTCAAGAAGAGCATGGAGTGAAGGACTTCAAGTCCTTCAAGAAAACAAATTCCAACCTAGACTGTTCTACCCTGCAAAACTCTCTTTCAAGTTTAATGGAGAAGTGAAATACTTCCATGACAAATAAAACTAAGGAAATTCATGATGACCAAAACAAACCCTATATAGAATGATAAAAGAAATTCTAGAAATGGATCAAAATGGCAATTCCAAGAATGTCAACACAAAGAGCCCACCAAACACAGGAAACTATTAAACACAGGGTAAATGTTGGGAACCAACAATAGGAGAATAACATGAGGGACCTAAATCAAATCATATCAATTATAAGAAATAGGCTGGCAGAATAGATGAAAAAACAAAATAATATGCTATATGCAAGAAGTACATTGAACCCATAAAATAATTCATAGGCTGAAAGTCAAAGGAAGGGAATCAATACTGCATTCTCTAGGACCTTACAGAAGAGCAGGGTTAGCAATTCTGTTTATAGACAATCTAAACATCAAACCAAGAATGGCTGAATGAGATAAAGCAGCTCACTATATACTGGTTCAGGGAAAAATTCAAGAAGAGGAGATAACACTCCTAAATAGGTATGCCCAAAATATAGGAGCACTGAAATGTATAAGACAAATTTTAAAGGACATGAAAAATCTAATAACCAATATCACAATCTTAACAGGTATCTTAACATCCCCTTATCTCAAAATGATAGGTTTTTCAGGCAAAAAAAACAAAGTGGTACCAGAACTGAAACAAACCTTTGAACAAATGGACTTAGTGGATATATACAATGTTTCACCCAAGCACATCTGAATACACATACTTTTGAGCTGCACATGGGACATTTGCTAAAACACACCACATACTAGTCCATAGGTCATTAAGTGTATGCAAGAAAACAGAAATTATACGACGCATATTGTCTGACCACAGTGCAATGAAACAAAATTAATGACAAACCATAAAGCCCCATAAACATATGGAAATTAAGTAACACCCTCTCAGCAACCAATGGGTTACAGACAAAATTAAAAAGAAATTAAAGTCTACAATACAACAAAAATTCAAGCACAACCTACCAGAATTTGTGGGATGCAATGAAAGCAGATCTTAAAGGGAAATTTAGAGTGGTGAACTCACTCATTAGGAAAACAGAGCAAGAACAAATACATACCCTAATGCTGCACCTCAAGCTTCTAGTAAAAGAAGAGCAAACCAAAGAAAAGCCCAGGTCCTGCTGGATTCACAGCTGAAATGTTCAACAGAATTAGTCTCTTTAAAACTCACATTCTTCACAGGGCCAGATGGATTTTCTAGGCAAATGTTCAACCACTTCACTTTTTTTTTTTTTGCCTGCTAGACCTATCATTTTGAGATAAGGGGATGTTAAGATCCCCTGTTAAGACTGTGATATTGGTTATTAGATTTTTCATGTCCTTTAAAATTTGTCTTATATATTTGGGGCATACCTATTCAAGACTGTTATCTCCTCCTCTTCAATTTTTCCCTGAACCAGCATATAGTGATCTGCTCACTAATCCAGGAGGTAATGTTTTCCCAGAGAGAGACATTTCTTCCACGCAAAAGAAATCTCACCAGAGGCAGGTTTTTCCCTACACATCAACCTTTCCAGAGTCTTCACTCCCAACAGCTTCCATGCCTGAGTCTCCCACACAAGAGATACTTCCCTAATCTTTTCTTTTCCTAAACCATGCAGGCTGTAATGGCCCCATATAGAAACTTCTGCAAGCAAAGTCCAGTAGAATTATCCAAGGTTGCCATTTGCAAACCCCTTAAGTCTACTCTGGCTTTCTGTTTCTTCACAAAGCCAATAACATAGCTCTTGCTCAGTCTCTCCATTCTCATCTGCTGCCATGTGTCTCACCTGACGCTTCCCTTCAATTCTATCAGGTATGGGCAACCTCCTCTTTAGACATGGTGGTTGACACTGGTATTCCTTCTAAACCTCATCATTGTCCTCTTCTCTGTCTGCAAAGTCTTTCTATTCCTGCCTGCAATATGTACACTGTGTGAGGACACCGTGGATTTTATGGTCTGCAGATTGAGAAAACAAGAGAAGCAAAGTGGATGCTCACCTTAAGGATTCGATGACAAAATCTGTTCCCTCAGAAGGACTCCTTGAACAGGGAGGTTAAGGGTTGAATGACCTGAGAGGCCCTGTTCAGCAGGGTCAGAGACCCTCTGACCTAGAGATGGATGTTGGTCAGTGGTACTGGCAGGAATCAGGCTCCTAGGAGCAGAAATGTAGGATGGCCATTAGGAAAGGCTCCTTACGGGAGCTAATGTGGGAGATATACCTAATTCACAGGCAGCTGTCCTCAGTGTTTAGATATCCTGCTTCTCCGGAGGATCATGGAGTCATGCCATTACTATTTCCGTTTTACAGGCTAGAGGTAATTTGCTATGCTCAAAATCAAAGAATTAGCCTCACATTTTTCACAGGGCCAGATGGATTCACTAGGCAAATGTCTCTGCCCTGACTAACAGCAAAGGGATGATGGTAACTTTGTTGGTAGAGCCTCCAGGTGGCTGTGGGATGCAGTCTTGGTCAGTGTGGGCTGAGCTCAGTTAAGTGGCTCAAAGCTGGAGAGTCAGTGACTATAGACAGTTGGGACTGCTGCCTCTGGCTAGAGGTACAGTAAGTCTAATGGACCTACCCCAAAGTGTAAGCGTGGTCCATGGTTATCTGTATACCTTTTCAGTTTACACTCTTAATTTTCATTCACCTAGGGATGTCTCTGCCCATCAGGGGACAGCAAAGGTGTTTGTCCAAAGACTCTCTGCCCTCATGGAACTTTCAAACTGCTTATGGAAAGAAGGTAGCGAATAAGGGAGAAATGCGATAGAGGAGAAGATGGGGGAAGAGTGGAATGGTGCAGGAATGAAGGCTGGGAAAGCACATATTACTGTCTGTATTTTACATTGTTTGGATTCTCAGAATATCTCCCTAGCTGGGGAGGTACACCCTGCTCGGTGCTGGCCAATTTATCTAAGCACAAAAACTGCCACTTGAGGCATGTGCTTCCTTTACAGACAAACATTTCTAGAGTTTGTGTTCCCAACACCTTCCTTACCTAATGCACTCACATGAGGTACTACACCAGTGTTTGCCCTTGATTAACTCATGGGGGCCTAGTGTGACCATCTGGTGACTTTCTCCAGTAAATGAAGCCCAGTGGAATTTGTTCAGTGTAGAGAGCTGCGAATAGCCCCGGCCTTAAAAGACAGCAGCGGCTTCCGCCTTCCACCCCCCACTGGGCGAGTGCTCTCTGTAGTAAACAACTCCTTATATGGCTAAGGCAAAGGCTGTGGCGCCCTTCCGGGTATCTGGACCAATTGGCTGTGCCCACGTGTCACTCCAGGGCTGGACGCCTTGTGGTATATAGCTTGGGGCGGGCTTGCCCAGGTCAGGAGCGGGAGCAGAGGAGGAGCGGGGGAGCGGGGGAGCGGGGGAGCGGGGGAGTGGGGGAGCGGAGGAGCAGAGGAGCAGGAGGAGAAGGCAATCCATGGAAGAATAAAGCATTGCAGAGACAACCAGTGGTCGCGTCTTCCTTGCAGGCGAGGATGCGCGCGACAGTTCAGTCTGTCATTTCTGAACTTATGTATTTGCTTTGCTTTCTGTGCTTTCAGGTCCCCAGTAAAGGCCCTGTCTCAGCCTCACTATTCTTGTCTTTTTCCATGTGAACTGAGCAAGATTGTTTTTTCTTAAGTCTCCCAGAATGGGCAAGCTTGGGGCCAGGGAGATGACTCAGTGGAATAAACACCTCCCTGGCAAGCATAAGTGCCTGAGTTCAATCCCTGGTTCTGAAAAAAAAAAAAAAATTACTGCCAGAATGGGCAAGCTGTTCTCTGAGACTATGAATCAGATACATGTTTTGTATCCCAGCCTCTTTCTTGTCCCCTCCTATACTTGCAGACTCTTTCTCATCCTATCTCCAACATCTACACTGGCAGAGCACTGCAGTTACCATGGCCTGGGGTTGCAAAACAGCTGGAGAAAGGACAACCAAGTGTCTCACCTTAAGGAGTTGATGATAAGAATGGCACTGTCAGGAGGGTCCCACAAACAGGGAAAATGGAGTAATGAATGGCCTGAGGGGGTCTGTCCAGGAGGGTTCAACATCCTCTGACCTAGAGATGGATGCTGGTCAGTGGTACTGGAAGGAATCAGGCTCCTAGGAGCAGAAATAAAGGCTAGTCATTAGCAAAGGCTTGTGAAGGCAAGTAACACCGAAGAGATGTCTTTCCCAGCCGTCTCTCCTCACTATTCACATATGCTGCTTACGATTCTTTGCAGGACTATGGAGTTGATGCCATTATTATTTTATTGAAGAACAAATAGCAATGAGACAGTCTCAAATCAAATTAGTAGGACAGATTCAACAGTTAATACATTGCATATTGTTTTTGTAGTGGCTTTTTGTTGTACAAGGTGCACACATGATACTCTATCTATAAACACTATTAGAGCAGATGCCTCTAATCATTGATGTAAGAGAATGTAGCTGTATATCTATCTTTTTTTCAAAGCTGAATTATAGTACGGTTTCAATAATTAATACTTTTTACATTGTCATCTTCCTAGTGGTTATACATAGTACAAGAAGCAGACAGGATATCCTGTCCAAACACTATTAGTGCAAATCTTTTCTTCTCATAGAATTATGCAAAAGTACTGCATATTTATCCTAACTGTACTGTTTATTCAGACACAGAATGGTTCTTCCTTTGTATCCTCCCTTTTTTGTTTAGTCCTATCAAAAGTGGGCATTCTATTGTCATTCAATTTTTATAGGTGCTTGTTGATGCCATTATTGCTTGCATTCTACAGGCTAGAGCTGAAGTATGCTGCTGATGACCAAAACATTGTGTAGGAAGGAAGGATTTTCTAGGCCAATCTGCTTGAACCTGACGCCTTCTGAAGAGGCAAGGCACATGCAGTTCTGTGTGGCAGAAGCCCCAGGTCTTGAGACGGTAGAGTGTGACATAGCTCCTACTCTCTTCAGGACTTGAGCTGAGAACTGGAATGTTGTCAGAAGAGATAGTTTCACCCGACTGCCTTAAAAGTATGTTCAGCCTAGTGAAGTACATACGAATCTGTAGGGAGGCCCAGTTTAGAATGCTTGGAGATCCATAATTTGTTTATTTTGAAACACTTTCCATTCAATTCACCTAGGTTTTTGCACATTTATTTGGTTTTCCCTGGCACAAGAACTCCTCTGAGACCTAGAAGTAGACAAATTATTGCTTCCAAGGATCATTCTTATCCCTTCTGGGCCTTCAAACTCTTTCTCATTCTACCTCCAATATCTACACTGTTGCAGCACGGTAGGTTCCATGTACTAGAGTGGTAAGGAAGCTGGATAAAGGAGGGCTAAGTGTCTCAACCACCTTAAGGTTTGATGACAATGCCTCCACCCTCAGAAGGACTCCACAAACCAGCGTGTAAAGGGCTGAAGTCCTTGAGGGGCCCTCTTCAGCAGGGTCAGATCTACAGATGGATGTTGGTCAGTGGTAGTGGCAGGAATCAGTCACCTGGGAACAAAACGAAGGATGGCCATTAGAAAAGGCACCTTATGGTAGTTAACACTGGAGAGATGGCTATTTCCCAGGCAGTCCTCCTCAACGTTTAGACATGTTACTTAATATTCTCCATGGGAATATGAAATGATATCATTACTGCTTTCTTTTCACAATCTGAAGAGGGATTAAATTGGTCAAAATCCACCAACTGGTGTCTTTAAAGCATACATTCTTCACAGGGCCTGAAAGATTTTCAAGGCCAAAGACTGATAGCTAAGTCATAGTAAAGGGGAGCGGTGCAGGTTCAGAGGGCAGAACCCCAGGTTGTGTGGGAAGAGTATTGGACAGTGTTGGTGTAATTCAGCCCACTGGCTCAAAAGTGTAAGGTCAGTGACAACAGACTGTTGGCTGTGCTGTTTTCAGGCCAGAAGTATGGTTGTTCCCAGGAGGATACTCTTATGTGTAAAAGTAACCTATGCTTGTTTACCTATATGCTTTTTTGGGAAACACACTAACTCTGATTAAATGAGGAATATCTCTGCCTTTTAGGGGACTATTCATCTTTGTGCCAAAGAATGCCTACACTGTTACAGCACTGCAAGTTCCATGACTTTTCAAGCTGCTTATCGAAAGCAGATAAGTTTAATATCTGTGAGAGAGGTAAAGGTGGGAAACAGCACAGGGCTGGAGGATGGGAGAGGGCATATTACTGTCTGTATTTTATGTTGTTTGGATGCCCAGAATATCTCCCTACCCTGGGAGGTACACTGTGCTCAGTGCTGGCCATTTCTTCTAAGCACTCAAATTCCTGCCTGAGATGTTTACTTCCTATACAGACAAAACTTTTCTGAGTCTATATTCCCAACTCCTTTCTTATCTAATGCACTCACATGAGATATTGAACTAATATATCTTCTGCTCTAAATCAGTGAGGTCCTAGTGTGACAAATAAAGCACCCCGTTTTGATTTGCTGGATTGGCTTTGCTCGCTGTGACTTCAGGTACCTTTAATAAAGCCCCTTCTCAGCCTCTCCATTCTGTCCTCTGCCATGTGAACTACACCAGGTGTTTTTCCTTCCTTGTCTTTGGCATGTGCAACCACCTCTCTGAGACTGGGAAATGGATACACCTCTTCCTTCTAGGCCCAATTTTTTCCCCCCGCTAGGTCTGCCAGCTCTTTGTCATCCAATGTTCAACATCTACATTGGTAGATCACAGCAGGTTCCAGGGACTGGGCTGGTGAGAAAGGAGGAGAAAGGACTACCAAGTGTCTCACTCATTAAGTGACAAAATCTGCACCCTTAGAAAGATTGCACAAACAGGGAGGTTTGCAGGGAGATAAAGGCCCAGAGGGGTCCTGCCCACCAGAGTCAGAGACCCTCTGAGCTAGGGATGGATGTTGGTGGGTGGTACAGGCAGAATGCAGACTCCCAGGAGCAAAAATGAGGGCATGTCAGTCATTAGAAAAAGCTCATTATGGCAGCTAAAACTGGAGAGATGTCTATGGCCCCTGGCAACACTCCTCACTCTTTAGACTGCTGTTTGCTATTCGCCACAGGCCTATGGAGCAGTTCCCAATGTATAGTATATTTTTTACAGGGAAGAAGTGAAGTAAATTCCTGATATTACAATTAGTGGGTCTTCACAGTGCTGTGAAGGGGCTGAAGGATTTCCTGGGGGCATAGGCTGAGCCCTGAATAATGACAAAGGATCTTGGTACAGATCCTTGTGTGTGGATCCCCAGGGTGGTGGGGCAAGGTGTTGCAGAATGTGGGAGTCACTCACCTCAGCACCGGAGAAATAGGAAGTTGTCAAAAAGACATGGTTGGAAGTCCGTCTTCAGGTGATAAATATGCCGTAGGTCGCAAGGGGATGCTCCTGTATGGAGACAACAGTATGCTGAGCCACAATCCAGTCTCCCAGGTGCAGAGGCAAGACCCACCTATAAAGCTCTGCACCAGTTCTTCAGGGTTTCCCTTGAGTTTATCAGTTCTTTCCTTGTCATCCCAGTCTCGTTGGTTACCTGACCTCCGCACCTCCTTTGCAAACTAACAACTGAGACACAGGTTCAATAATATCCTTGAAATCATGGAATGTTTATCTGTGTTCCCTCCGAACATACAATGAATTCTAATGCTAATTTTTGAGTTTTTTACATTATTGAAGAGGCCTGAGCTCACTTGGTGGGGAAGATGCTAAACTGACTGGAACATCAGGTTTGGAGAATTATGTTATGCTGATATCGAATGCTCAGCAAAACATATTTTCAAGTGAGCAACAAACTAAAGGTACAATAAAAATGTCTGCAGTCATTTTCATGCAATAACTTACCCCTCAGAATTATTGTTTTATTAGGGAATGTGCTTATTTAGGGAATGGAGCAATACTTAGATGAAAATTTATAGAAGAGGTGCTAGACTAATACACATGAAGCTGCCTTTGGTACAGAGAGACAAAAGCAGTCCTAGAAACTGAGGTCTGTCAAAGAAGGTTTGCAGGGGCCTATTCTGGAAAAATGTATATACGTATGTTTTCTATAATAATAGTGAATTTTAACAGTCACCTTAAAATGACAGGCATTGATCTCTCAGTCTTATTCATCATTCGCATGTGCAGAATTCATGATTATGAGATCAGAACATAAAATATTCTCAGAGAATTCTATAGAATCACTTTGAAAGTAATTTTAAGCAGGACAGTCTATAATTTCAACACTCAGGAGACAGAGGCTGGAAAACCACCTCAAGTCCAAGGCCACCTTAGACTACACAGTGAGTTCAAGGCCAGGCGACACTACAAAGTCGCTGTCTAAAAAGCACAAAGCAAACAAAATTCAACAGGGCAGTGTCCTATAGCATGGGTCCCAGGAATTTTTTGGGCAAAAACGCATGGTCCTCAGCGCTGCCTAGGACTAAGTCTAACTGCTTATGGTGACTGGAAACCAAGAGTCGCTGAGTCAGAGTTCAGATTTCAAATGTGTTTATCGGTGTTTCAGTTGAAGCACTTTTTAACCCTGTATGTAAAATGTTGGTCACTAGGTCTAAGGTTTCAATTCCTTTATTTTCAAATATAAAATATATTTTAGGAGACAGTCTCATTATGTAGTCCAGAATGCCACTGCCCTCAGGGCTTGAACTCCTGATCTTCATATCCCTACCTCTACTTTCTTAGGAGCTTCTCATCTTTACTAAAACTTGCTAAAGCTTTACCAAAGCCATGTACCTCATAGTTTGGTCTCTCTAGGTAAAAATATCTGAATCTAGGCTTGGTGTGCCACATATGTTCTCTGGCTGCTCCTCAGGCAGAGTCAGAAGCATGTCTTGGCCAGCGTAGACCACACACAGCGAGACCCTCTCTGTGAAACAGAAGAAAGGCTGGCCAATGACTCACTGAAAGAATCCCTCTAGGATTAATCCTCAGTACTCCCCATGAACTCCAACAATTTTTCATAAAGTTATAACTAAAGTCCACATAATATATGTTCCTCACACAATACGGATGTTGAGGCTTCAAAACCCAAAGGGCTTGTTGGGATATTTAAATGAGCCACCTACTCCTATTTGCATTAGGTACTGGAAATCGCCGTTAAAAGTGTGTCAGTTGACTAAGAAATGTACAACACCCAGTTTGGTTTATGTAGTCACCTCCTTAGATACAAAGGAGAAAGCAGAAAGAGATACGCTCTTTTTGAAGAGTCCCATGGCATCTAAGAGTAACTGTCATTGTTGCCAAAGTTCTGTGAAGTGAGTGACCACATGCTGTTGACGTCATAGGTGTTGCCTGGCAGCCATGCAAATAAGCAGAGTTCTCGCTCCTCATTGGCTTAGCCACCACTAACATGTGTTTATTTATTTATTTTTTATTTTATTGAACTACAAATGTCAATCAGACAGTTTCAATACACCTTAACAATACAGATTCGATAAATTAATACATTGCAAACTGTTTTCATAATGTTTTGGTATTGTACAAGGTGCATACATGATATTACAGATATTATTTTAGCAGATATCTCTTATCAGTGAATTAAGAGTGTAGCTGCTTACTTATCTTATTTTTTATACCTGAATTATATCAAAAATTCAATAATTATTTTCCTAGTGGATGACCGTAGTACTAGAAGCCGACTTAATATCATGTCCAACTGCCATTAGTGCAGATCTTGCCTCTCATAGAATTATGCAGAAGCACAGCATTATCTGTCCCAACTGTACTGTCTATACACACACATCATGATTTTTTCTTTCTACACCCCTTCCTTTGTCTACACCTGCCAAAGGTGGGCACTCCATTGTCATTCAACTAACTTAGGTGCTTGAACTCGACACCACAATCCAACACAGTCCAGCATTCTACAATGATAGTGAGTTATTCAAAGAAGTTGTTGACCATAGCCATTTACAGCTCAGCTTAATATTATGGCCCCATGATGTATACTTCATTTTTATACTTTTCTGCTGGATGGTTAAGATGTAGATAGATCAAGACTTATATACGAACACATGAACTTTATATTTCCTATGTGGTCAGTGAAGTCCCCTTAGGGTTTATCTTGTAGTCCTGTACAGTATGAGTCACGGCCAATGCTTGATCAGTTTGCTCTCTGTGAGAGCTTGAGGGAAAGTTTTCTCTTCATGTGACTCTCCCCAGGCACACTATAGAACTTCAGTCTCTTCCCTCTGTGGCTCCATAATCTCCTTGTTCAGAAAATTTGGAGCTCTATCACCATGCACTAAGTTAAAGTCAAAATGGATTAAAGATCTAAACATTAAAACAGAAACACTCAATCTCCTGGAAGAGAAAGTAGGAGGAACTCTTGATAACATGTGTTTTATTGCTACTCCCCTAATAGGCACTTTCCTTGTTTCCTTTTTAAATTTTTTATATTTTAGTTTATTTTGTTGTCATTTTCAGTTCATAGAGTTTACAGTCATTTTGGGGATTGGTTTATCTGTACACGCCATAGTGTGTTTCCCTTATTTTTTACCCTACTGCCTTCCTCAAAATAACCCATCTTATTTTTCATTCTTCTTGATACTGCAATTTTATTATATTTTAAAGAGAACAACAAAACAGAAATAAATAAAACAAAGCTTTTATTCAGGAGGATAACAATAATTAATACATTGCACATTGTTATATTTATAATAGTCACACAGAGTATAAGATATAGGCATGAAATAATGTCCAGACAATATTGGAACAGATATTTGAGAGAAACTACTTGTATATTTATCTTGATGCAGTATATCTTGACTGTGTATATCTTTCTTGGAGAAATATATATATTTCTCCTTTTCCATTCTTTCCCTCTTTCCCCCACGAGTTTCTCCTTTGTGTTGTTCTCTTGTATCTTTCTGTCTTTGTTTTGAAGTGTTTCTTTGAAGTTCACAATATCTATTGTACACCTTGGATCTATTAACTCCTTAAGTTTCTTACACTAGGGAGAGAATGCAATGTCTACATATATAGGTCTGGTCTGGTTTATTTCACTAATGAGTATGATCTCCAGTTGCATCCATTTACGTATAAAAGTCTTGAGTTTCTCCTTCTTTGGGGCTGAGTGGTACTCCTCTTAGCCGAGGTGCAGAATTAGCTCTGTGATTTGTGTTTCTGGCCTAGCCTTCCTTTCTTTCTTTCTTCCTTCCTTCCTTCCTCCCTCCCTCTTTTCTTTCTTTCTTTCTTTCTTTCTTTCTTTCTTTCTTTCTTTCTTTCTTTCTTTCTTTCTTTCTTTCTTTCTTTCTTTCTTTTTCTTTCTTTCTTTCCTTCTTTCTTTCTGGTGTAACCGGGGATTGAACTCCGACTGTTACACTTGCCAGAGAAGCGCTTATTCTACTGAGCCATCTCCCTGGCCCCTAGCGTTTCTTGGGCTCATGCAGGGCTCCAACTCATATCCCTGCCTACATTGGATGAAAAGCTGCAGGTTCACTGCCTTGTTACAGGCACCCCTGATTGCTCCTGAGGCCAGTGGATGCTAGGCGAGGAGAAGGAAAAAAATGGAAGCAACAGTGACTTTTGTAGTTCATCTTGGAAATCACATTCTTTATGCTAATGTTTACAAAGTCTAACCTTATCTCAATTGGAGTTGTTAGGGAAGTTATGCTGGAAGAGGCCAGTGGCTGCCAGCTGTTTGTTTCATGTGACACTGGGAATGAGTTGAGACTTCCCCTGAAGCTTTCCCCGCCAGCCCTTGTTATTTGCTCTATTTTGAGGCAGTGTATCCCTATCATTGTTCAAGCTCTACTGGATATGGGTGTTCCTGAGTCTGTCTCCCTAAACCCTGGGATTGCAGTCACACACCACCACATAGACTCCTGGCATCTTCCTTGCAGCCTATCTACTACCATTTCCCATACTACTTCATGTATAATTCCTAAGTACTGGCATTGAGTGCAGAGCTCTTGTAGATAGGAAGGAATTTGAGGCCCTACAAACAGCATTAGGTCTCAAGGCCATCCTTGAACAATTTCATTGCTATCAAGTGAGTAAGCCCTCAAGGAAGAGCAAAGTGTACTCCAAATGAAATCACATCACGGGAGACCTTAAACAGTATAGTTACAGTTGAGGTCATCACTCACCTACCAAGTGAAGAAGGTGGTTTCCAAACACTGCTGAAGAGTGAAATGCTTCCTTGCAGAATCTAAAGAAATGCAGTGCCAATGGTCAAAGTTCTCTTATTTTGCATGTATTGAGGCAGTGACTCACTACATAGTTCAGGCTGGCCTTGAACACATTATGTAGCCCAGGCTGGCCACAAACTTATGACAATCCTCCTGCCTTGGTCTCAGATAGATGATGAAACAAAGTTTTGCATGTTTCTAGAGAGGTGTGTTGGAATGGCCTGTTGGGGCACAGTGACACATGGGTGCCATCCTAGCTCAGTACATTGAGGCAGGACAATTGTGAGTTCCTGGGCCAATGGAAGAATTCTGTCACAAAATATAAAATAAGTAAAAGATCGAGAGAGGAACTCTGCATTAGTACTTCTGATTTTTATCCATAGTACTCCCACTAGTTCAATAAATAAATCCATCAGCAATCCACCTACTAGCAGCATCTGTGAAAATAATCTTAATTACAGATGGTCTTAAATGAAATATTGATAAGTGAAAAAACTTGTTAAAAGAAAATGACCCAAAACTCTTGCCCAGGTTTCCTAAAGAGCGATGCTCTCTGCTGGGCTCTTAGCTCAGGGATAAACACTTCCCTGGCATGCGGGATGCCATTTGTTTGTATCTGGTACAGTAAAACTGAAGCAGCCTATTGTGTCAAAAAACACTGGTACCAGCCTGAGAGCTTAGCAAGGCTTTTGTCCTACAACAGCAGCAACACACAAACAAAGAAACAATAAATAAGAAAGCCTGTGTATTTAACTCTCTCCTTCATAATTCAGCCTCCATAACTTTGGGTTTTGGAGTGCTGGACAGAGTCTGTATTTGCAAAAATTTAAACACATTGTAATTGCTCGCAAAGACATTTTTTTCAGAAACTTAATAAAATGCTTATTTTATAAAACTTAATTTTTTTTTCTTTCTCATGGTGGATTTTATTTTTAAGTTGATGATAGAACTTCAGAAAAGGCTATGTCACAACTGATTCTCCACTATCTTTAAGGGATGGCAGCACCTCAGGCTGCCTTATTTGGGTTTTTACTTTATGAGTCCCACATCTATTTTACTCACATGATGTTTGAGTTATTTTTAGTTATGTTTTGCTCTTGAAAAATTCTCATTTGAGAATACCATCAATGTGCTATATGTTATTTTATAAAAAAAAATGAGCTTCTAAATAATGTATACTTAGTCTTAAAAGGATTATGTGACATTGCAGAGAATGTTTACCTGGGCAATAAAGGTATTCATTAATATATTGAACCCTGAGTTATCAATCAGTCCATTCTCTTGAAATCCTTCTACTTCTATTCAGCTATGTTGAGTCTGTTTGTCAAGGAGCCAGCAGAGATGTCTGTTAAAGAGCATCCCCTCTGAGTGGGCTTTCAAGGGCTTGTGAAAAGCAGTTAAGCAGTTAGTCACACTCCAGGAGGGAGAGGAGGAGAAACCAGCTATTGGTGCAGGGGTAAGGGAGTAAGTGCACCATTAGCATTACTAACCATGCACTATTTATGGATTTCATGCGGGGCTTTCTCACTGAGCAAAACCCCAAGGTAGTTTTTCTTTCTTTTTTTCAATTTATTTTAAAATTTGGTACAGCGTCTCACTGCAGAGACAGTCTTGTACTGATCCTTCTGTCTCAGCTTCCCCAGCACAGAGATTACAGCCTGTGCCACCAGGCAATGTTTCAGAGGTGGGCTCCATGTGGGGAAGGCAGGTCATGTTGTACTGGGGATCAAACCTGGATCTTGCACTTATTAGGTAGGTGAGGCTCTTAGACTAGTGAGCAGTCTACCAGCCCACCCGTTTTTAAAAAATATACTTTAGAAATGAGGTTTTTTCAAGTTGCTAAATTGACCAGACTGGGCTCAAACTTGTAATCCTCCCACCCCTGGCTTCCAGTGGGCTGTGATTATAGCCATGGGTTACCAATCCCTTTATCCTTTCTCTAGAGAAGCTATATTTCTTACAAATTTCTTCAGATGCATTTCCTAAACTGTTCTCCCTTCCTCCTCCCCTGACAACCCCCTACTTCCCTTCTCCCTCTTCCCCTCACCCTCCTTCACTACAATTTCATCATTTTCCTTCTAGGTGTGGACAGAATATAGAGCCTTTTGGAAGCTCCATCAGCCCCTCTTTCCACATTATACCTCTGTTCTGAGCACTTTAATTGTGTCATTCCACTGTCGGCTTGTCTTCATGGCTTCTGATAAGTAATCAACAGTTAACTGGCCTCCTTGCATGTTCCAAGTCCATCCCAGTGTGGGCAATTTAGTGAGTAGTTTCAGAGATAATCGAGATAAAACCAACTCTTCAAGGTGGGCCTTAATACAATGGGAAAGGAAACTTGGACACAGCACCTATAGAGGGAAGATACAGGCAGAGGTCAAGAGGATCCACCTAATCACCACCCAGCATCCAATCTTGTCAGCTGACACTAGGAGCAAGAGGAGAGGTAGCAAGGATTTCCCTCACACTCTTCCAGTGTCAGCTCTGTTACACTTTGACCTTGGCCTTTCATCCTCCAGATACGTGATAATTTATTTCACGCACCTAGATTTCCTGCTTGCTTCTGGCTGCACACTGATGTAGAGAAGTACTTAGGCACACATGCATAAGTGATACACTGTTAGGCCCTTGAGTATATAGGAATAGAAAGGAAGTTGAAATGGTTGCTGGGACATGGGTGTCTTCAGGGCAGAAGGAATAGCATCTGCATATGTTAGCCAGGCTTTTTACTTTCTGTAACTTTTTGAATTTTACAAGGCTTGGATATCTCATGGAGCTTATGGCCAAGGAAGATTCCTGCTAGGAGAGTTCATTCTTCTGCATAATGAAGAGTGCCCTTCCACTAATGCATGTCTTTCTTATAAAACCCAACACATCCAGAGTCCACAGTCCCAATAACTTGCTTATCTAACTCCCATTTGGCAATGTCTGTCCTGTTCTAAACACATGGAGCCTAAGTACCAGCAACTAGAGACCTCCTCAACAAGCAAAAGCCGATGGAATCAATGAAATTTGACTATTCTAAGCTTCCTACTCTGCCTTGCTTGCAGCTCCCTCTGAGAGCCCAATAAAGGCTCTGGCTCAGGTTCTCTCACTCTCCTCTTCCACTCTGTGACTCATCCTGGATGGTTCCCCTTGAGTCTACTTCACATGGGCAACTTCCTGACACTGGGAATTTGCCACTCTCCCAACTCTTCTCTTGCGAACTCCTGGGCCTGCACGTTTTCCTCATCGTATCTCCAACATCTTTACTTTCAGAACACTTAGGTTTCATCATCTGGGGTTGTGAACAAGGAGCAGAGCAGGTAAGGCAAGTTCCTCATTTAACCTTAAGGAATGGATGATAGAAACTTCACCTCCAGAACAGTCTCCCTAAATGGGGAGATTCAAGGGGTGCAGGCCAGTAAGGGGCCCTGCCCACCAGCATGAGAGGTCTTCTGATCCTAGAGATGACAGTCAGTGCTGGTAGTACATGAGAACCTCCTTAAAGCAAAGATGGAGAGGGATTTTCGTTAGGAAAAGAATTTATGCCAGCTAACACTTGAAAGGTGACTCTGTCCCAGGCAACTCTTGAATGTTCTGGTGATGCCATTTACTGCTTACAACAGGGGTATGGAGCAGGATGCCACTGGTGTTTCTCTTTAGAGGTTAGATATGAAATACAAGGCTCATAATCTCACAGTTGGTGTCAAAGCACATGTTCTGCGGGGAGCTGTGAATAGAGTGATTTTCTAGGGAGATGCAAGAGCATGCACAGATACAGAAACTAAAGCAAAACAAGAACTCTTCAGCTGGTTTACCTTCACTGCAGAGAACCCAGTGCTCTCTGATAAAACTTCTGAGATTAAGGTAGTTGGATGGATCATGGAAATGGAGCACCAGCCAGACAGGTGCTTGCTTTGATCTCAAGTTTGCTAATTGGTGTCTCTGGTGAAGCAAAGTGTCCCAAAAGAAGTAGCTTATAGTGCAATAAATTTAGTAAGTGTGTCTAGGTTAGTAAGAGAAGATATAAATATGTTATTATAGTATTATTATTTATCTTGTCTCTTTTCTGATAATCTATGTTTTACATATGTTAACTTATTAATTTTGCTTAGCAGCAGCAGAAGGAAAATATATATTCTTAAAAATGCATAGCACTACAACATTTTGTAGTTTTTTCTGAATTCCTGCATATATGTGGTGTTTTCTTCTGTTGGAGCCACTGAGGATAGGGAAGTCCTATATATTATAAATTTCTCTTTCTTACAAATATGCCCCTACATGTCAATAATTTTCATTAATTAAAAGGAGTAAACCTAGGCTTATTAAAAATGTTCTAAGTGCTTCTCCAAGCAGGGAACTCATTCATAACCTGAACATCTTCTGAGGTCGTGTGTGCACGCAGAAGAGATAACGGACGGATGAGTTAGATACATTCCTGGAGCACTCTGGCCGGGGGATGGGGCCCTGACCCAATGATGACGAGCACCAGTGATCCCCGTGAAATGGGAGTGCAGTGAAGGTGATGCTGAGGAAGCAAGCAGTGGGGTCCAGGTTGTGTGGGGCCCAAGGACCACCTCACCCTGGAAAGTGCTACAGTGCAAGGCAGGGAAAGTGGGAGAAAGCCAGAGTGGACCCGCAGCTCCGGGCCCAGAGTTTGCTTGATTTGAATGAGGAATTTGAATGCTAGTTCCTGACAAATTCCCCTGACACACCCCTACTTTGCTTCTTCCTCTTGTCCTCCCCTCCTTCACTATTTCCTCTTCTTCCTTCTTCCTGTGGATTGAATATACAGCCTTTTGGATATCTTTGTGACAAACTGAAAAATATTAGGGTTAGCACACAAGACCCTGAGAGTGACTAAAAGTTCCCGAAAAGGATCAAGGGACCTAGTCTGCAATCTCTACACATGTATTTAGTGAAGCTTGCGGATCAGCTTGCTAGATAGGTCCAATAATAATTTTACCATACAGTTACAAAAGAAGCAGGTGATGAGGTAATTGTGTTAGTGATTAACAAACTCATTCTCATTGGTAGCCTTCCTGGTTTCACCTACGCCCCCAAGGGCTATAAACAGGAGGATTGAGGCACACCATGAAAGAAGTGGGAAAAAATAAAGAGAAATGTATGTACCCTTAGGTTCACAGCTGGGGTAGGGAAAAGCAATCTGCAGAACAGTTGGTACAATAGTGTACTGTCTTACAATAAAAACAAAAACCTAAAATGGTAAATTTCTTTGCTGTGGAGACAGGCATGTGCATGTGTTGTTTAATATATATACTGAGTTTTATAGATGGATAAAATTCATGGGTATAAATATACAGTTACATGTATAAATGTATGCATTCATGTATATAGGCATTCCTCACTTAAAACCCTACCTGTTAAATGACTATTTGTACTTATTACGTATTCTGTCTATGTAAATATTTTTTGATTATAGGGCCTCAAAGTCTTTTTTTGTGGAACCGGGGATTGAACTCAGGCCCTTGCATTTGCCAGGGAAGCACTTATTCCACTGAGCCACCTCCTCAGCCCCAAAGTGTTTTTTGGTAGTGTACACATTGTTTGTATAGCACTGTATCTTTGGCTAGTTATACTGTACAGTATTATAGTTCTATATTGTTATATATTATACTACTGTGTGTAAGAGTTATGCAAATGAAAATAAAGTCATTAAGTTGGAGTTTCCTTTGACCAATTCTTTGCTCTGAATATTGTACATACTATATACAGCTCCTCACTTAATGAGTAAGTCATTGGAGCAAGAACTAGTTGTGCACTGTGTGTTTGAATATATAATGCACAAATATGTATTTTTGCATGTATGTTCTCTAATAAATTATGTATCTGGAATCAGTATTTTTAGGGTTTCATATATGGTATTTTGTGTGTTGCTTGCTACTTGCATACATATAGAGAAATGAACACCTACATACATAGATACATATATTTATGCAAACACATATGTAGTGTGTATATTGACAAAATTTAAGGTAGGACACAAGCTTCTACTGCTGATGAAGAGAAAGTGAGACTGTGCCTGAAAGTCAAAAGAACCTGAGAATTTGTACAGAGCAGCCCAGATGGATACAGGGGGTTATGGACAACTCTTCTGTGAACTGGAACACCAAACCCCACCACCATCCTCCCCTCCAACCAGGTGTGTGCCCCACTCAGGACTACCTCCCAAGCCTGAGGGCCAGAGCAATCTTCATTTCCTCATCAGGAAAGAGGGTCCTGCTGAGACACTGCCCACTGGTAGGTGTACCCCTGTCTGTGGTTAAATTCCACATGCCCCCACAATCACGTCTGTGTGAATTGTGAAGCCTGTGAGTGTCCCTGGAGGTGATACCCAGCACCCCTGCTATAGACCTCTATCTGAGAGGGTGTTGTCTGTGCTGAACCAGAAGTTCAAAGCAAAAGAAGGCAAAGGGTGGGCTTTGGCTGTATCTCGAGGCTTACATCCCTGCCAAGGGCTCCACCCCAGAGGTGGTGAAAGAGCAGAGTCAGTTCTAAGTGGCTGGAGGCCTGGAGCCTGACAGGAAAGTTGTTGGGGATGTGTATGCACCTCACCTTAAGCTAGAAACTGAGTAGTTAAAGGAAAGACATTTCTCTTGCCTCACACTACTTTGAGAAAGGGATCAAGTAACTTAGTATCAAGTCTCCTTAAAAATCAAGACTAAAGGCTAACCAAAGAAAAGAACAGTATTTGCAAAGAGTTCCGGAGAGTCTGCCACTAATACATCAGTTTATGCAATGTCACCCAGTCCGGTGGGTTAGGGATCATCAACACCTCCTGTAAATAAAAGGAAGAACTGAGGCCCAGGGCACATAATATGTTTAAAATCTCAGCTAGTAATGACAGGGTTCTCTGTCAACATTAAGTTGAATAAAGATATTATTTTTAGAGTTCACATATGAAAGGACTGGAGACCCTTTTAGCTGCAGAGATGGTTCAATGCACCATGGAACCTGTTGTGTGTAAAACTGTGTAACATTAACACAGAAACCTCCCCTAGACCTATGGAGTAGAGAACAAATGTCAAATTGTGGAAAGAGAGGTACTTGGCAATTCTTATACATGAGGAGAAATCACCTCAAAACTGCATTATTGGTGTGCACATATATATATGAACAGAAAATTAACAGATGTATATGATTTAATAGAAACAACTGGAATGATATACATTGAGCTGACAACAGTGACATCTGAGACTGTCATGGTGTTATGGATTGTGTTTAGTTGTCCTCCAAAGCCTCATGCCATTATGGGTTGGACTTGTAGAGTTTGTGATTAATTCATGGTTCAGTGCTGGGATTATGGGTGTGAATGCTTCTGGGATTATGGGTGCAAGTGGTGCTGGGAGTATGTGTTTGAGTGCTACACCCAGCCAGGGGTGGAGAGCCTGAATGCATCATAAAAGAGACAGACTTGCTCTCTGTGGCCCTTGTTGCTCCTACTCCTCTCTTTTACTCTTGCTGTTTTGCTGTTTTGCATCACCCTGAACTGCTGCTCTCTGCCATGTGCCAGTCCGCCTTGTAGCCAGCTGAGTAGGGACTGAGAATTCCACAAACTGTGAGCTAAATCAAATCTTACCTTCCTTAATTTGAATGTCGGGTATTTTGTCCCAGCAACCAGAGAAACTGAATTGAGACACATGGTGTTGCCAAGATGTTACTAAGTGAGTGGCTTCACCCTCCATTGGCGAGCCCATACCTCACCCTCATGGGATGGTCAAGATCTTGCTTAACATATAGACCTTGTGTTTCTTAGCCATGAGAATCTGCGGTGCGCTTTAGTCTTTCTTAAGCTTTCTCAGGGCTCTGAGTCACGTTTAGGTTGTATGTGGATGAAGACCCACAGGTTCACTTCCTTGTCACTGGCTGTTTTCAGTTTCTTCCCATGGGAACTTTGCTGTGCAGGGCCAGTTTCTGTTCACTAGAGCAGAGGGATGGAGAGAGTGAGAATGATGCTGCAGTGTCTTTTGAACTAATCTCAGAAATTCCAACCCACTCGTGCTCTATTGCCAAGATTCACAAACCAACCTTAATATGGGGTGAGAGGGAAATTGACATTGGTGTGAAGACCAGGATTTTCCTCCCCATACTGCAGATGGAACCCAAGGCCGTTGTAGGGAGCTAGATCAACACTATCGCCCCCTTTCTCCATTTGGAGATAGTCTCTTTAAGTAAGTTGGTGCAAAGCTGAATAATACATGGGATCAGGGTGAAATAATACCAGGATCTGATGCATTGCAGTTTCCTCTGGAGGTGGAAGTTCCCTAGATGTTCCCTATGCCAAGGGAAAGTGTAGTGTTGTGCATTCACACAGCAGAGCCACCTATACAAATGTGGATGTAGAGCACATGACGTGCAGACATCAAGGTGTATCACCTGCACCACTGCACTGAAGGAGGAGACAAGAGAGGGCTCCTGTTCACTGCCCCAGCCCAGGATAACAGAGGCAATACCGTGACGGCATTCTGGTGAAGTCCTGGGTCTTTGGCAGAAGTCATCCAGTGGATAGGAGATGCTAGGGCTGCTGGAAAAGTCTTACTCCTGGGCCATGGCCTGATCACATTCATTGTGATTGGGGAATGGCAAAGGCCGTCAACTATATGTTTATGACATAAATATGTTTTGTGAATTGTACTTAAAGCAACATCTGGTTTTGCACCAAGCAAATAACTCGAGATCCTCAGCCCAGGAGGGCTTTCCTGGCCAACATGAGCTCACAGTAATCATGTGGTGTCTTGCTCTTACAGGAAGGCTGTGCAGGGTGTGAGCAACATCTGGGCCTCAGGGGGGAGCATGGGCCCCAGGCTCCACCACTTACAGCAACATACGTGACCAAGGCCATCTGTGTGCCAGGTTCACCATGCTGTCCCTTGTCCCTCAAGATGAGCAGAGACCAAGCTCCGATACCTCAGCAGGGCATTCTTTCTCTTCTGAGAATTGTTTATCTGCTCTGGTGCAGTCCTTTACATCTCCACTGTTGAGGTCAGTCTTTGAAATACACCCTGTTCTTGTGCTTTAGGGCCAGAATGTATGGACCTAGAGCAGAGCTCCTGTGGTGGGGACAGAAGGATCTGGACAGACAGGTTGTGCAGGTACCACCCTGCTGGGTTGTCCTGATCTGGCAGGGCAGCCTCCCCAGGAGGCTTTCCACACTGGCCAGAGCAGTTAGCCATTTCTACTCCACAGTCAGTGCTAGGGGCTCTGCCACTGCCTACACATGGATCTGGGCTTGCAGCTGGTCTCCCATAGGAGCCTTGTTGTCGGCCTGGTGCATGCCTGCCTATCTGGGTGTCTCTGCTGGAGGAGGGATTTGGGTCCAGAGTCCTCCTCAAGGCTGCTGCTCAGCTCTGGTGACAGCACCAATCCACTCCCTGGCCACACCTTCCATCCCTACATGGGTGGGAAGCCTCATTTAGGTTTGCGGAGGCTTTCCCTGTTCCTAAAAGAAGGTTCAGTGTGCTGTATGGAAGCAGGTGCTGCACTGTGGTATGAATGATTCCCTCAGCGGAGGAATGAGTCTGACAGTTCCAGGTTTTGAAGGCCCTGCATGGGGCTTGGGATATCACAGGCTCAAAAATGGAGTTAGACTATGCTGTGTGTGATCCCTACTTCTGGTCCAGGAGGCCCGAGATGTGGCTGTGCCGAAGCCGGTGGCAAAGAAGGCCAAGAGCTGCCTGTGAGGGGGACTACAGATCCCTGCCTCTTGGCACAGTGCAGTGGGTGGCTCAGTCTTCAGCGCTACTCAATGCTCAGAGCAGTTGGTGTGGGACTGGCTGGACCCGCTGAAGTTCCTGCTGAGGAGCCTGGTGGGAAGCTGCTTCTCTCCTGTGGCCAGGGAGTGAGAAGGCTTCAGGGATGAGTTGTGGGTTCCCGCTTTTTCTTCTTGTCCCAGGAGGCATAACTTGCAGAAATGAGCTGTGGATTCCTGCCTTTCCTTCCTGGCATGGTGGACAGGGCCTGACAGCCCATCTGTCAATTCCTTCCCTTTGTCCCTCAGTGGTGGGCTGGGCCTGAAAGCCTAGCTCTCAGTTCCTACCCTCCCTCCCTCAGTCCGGCCTGAATGCCATGAAGCTTCACCAAGCTCCGATCAGGAGAACCCATGTGGCTGGCTCCATGTGGTTCTTTAGGGACACAGAGATTCCCATCATTTCCTCTTCCCACACTGAATGCAGGGCATGTGGACCAGGAGTACACAGATAGATCTCCTACGAAGGCCTTCAGTCCATTGCTCCTCCAGGACTTTGAAGGCTGAGTCTGAGCATCCTTCCAGATGAACATCCTTCTCCCCACTCTTCCCATCTATGTGCCCAGAGCCCTATCCAGAGCATCCCAGCTAAGCCTAGTTCTTTGTTCCATTATCTCCTCAGCAATCCTATGCAACGCTCCAAGTTAACACTGTGTTTTCTTCACAGAGAATCCTGTGGTCAGGATTTTTCACTCAGAATAGGAACCCGAGGCTTGTGACAAAGTGAGGTCCTTCTCCCCTGAATTGGGCTTGTGCTGCAGCACAGTCTGAGAACAGGGTTCCAACCCCACAGTCCTCCTTCAGGTGCTGTTTGGTCTCAACCTAGGGACTCCAACAACAGCCTAGGAAATATGGTAAGAACTGTCTCAGAGAAGAAAAGAACATCAACCAGGATGCCAAAGCAACATAATGGCTTGCAGACAATGACAGATAAAGCTAATTACTAGAATTATGTTACATGACCATATAGAACAGGGTGATGAGGATGAAAGAGCCTGGCCTAAGTAAGTTTGGAAATCAGACTTTAACCTGGATACTGTAAGATGGAAGAGCTCTAAAAATGTACTCTGCTTTTCTTGGCAAAATGTTTCTTATGAGGTATGTTTTAGCAACTTTGAAACTATTCTAACATGCTAAGGAAACCAGTGTGGACAATGACAGTCTAGTCTCCTCCTGTAACCTGAAGACACGACTCTGGAATGAACCCTGTTTTGCTGGATTATATTTGGAAGAGCAGTGTCAATCTGTGCCTATTTTTGTTTATTTGTTTGAGACAGGGTCACGCTTTGTAGTTCAGGCCTGCTGTGAACTCATGATGGAGCCCAAGGTGGCCTTGAACTCACAGCAATCCTCCTGTGTCAGCTTCCTAAGTGCTGGGGTTATAAGCACCACCACCATGCTTGGCAGTGTCTATTATAATGTTCCAGGACAGATACATTGAATTTTTAAAAGTGCAAATAGGGCTACTTGAAAGCTGGCCAATTCTAAGGCTGATGAGATAGCTCAGTGGAGTAAGTGCCTGCTTTGGCAAGCACAGGGACCAGGACTCGATCTACAGTCCTGCATACCATGCCATCCTCCCACCCTGTACACGCTAGGTGATGGAGTCCAGGGGTACTCTGGTGTGGTGGTGCACGCCTGTAATCCCAGAACTGGGGAGGCTAAAAACAAGAGGATCAACAGGAGTCCAAACTGTGTAATGAGACCTTTTACCAAATACATAAATGAAAAGTACAAAAATGGCCTATTCTAGTGCTATGGAATTTGGAATATAGACTAGAGCAGCTAATAAAGCCTGAAGTAAAGTGTGTGTGTGTGTGTGTGTGTGTGTGTGTGTGTGTGTGTGTGTGTGTGTGTGACCTTGAGATACTTTGTAGCCCAGACTGATCTTGAATTCACAGCAATCCATCCTCCAGCTTTAACCTTCCAAGTGCTGGGATTACAGGCATGCGCCACCACAACAGGCAGAAAAGAAACAAACATTTTAAAAAACAAACAAACAAATAATAAAACATGTCAAAAAAAGCCAAAATGATAGCTCTCTCATGGTCCAAAGTGTAAAAATGAGAACAAAAAAATGATAGTGCTGGATAACTCAGAGAATCAAATAAATATACCTGAATCCACACTCAGCAGACAAATAAGGAAGGAAGGAAGAACAACGTGAAGAATGAGAGAAATCTCTATTAGTGAGGAATTCCAAATACAAAATTTGGATCGGTCATAGAAAATAAGAAACCAGTAACCAGTAAAAACCAGAATTGTCAAGTGGTTTTGCATCAACTTCAAAAGCTTGTACAGCAAAGGAAACAGCGCAGTGCAGACAAGGCAACAGAATGACAGAAAATCTCTCTCAGCTGCACTTCCAACAGAGGATCCACGTGAGAAATATTTAAGAGATGTGAGGAAAATGCAACAGCCCAATCCGAACATGGCAAAGGACCTGAGACACTTCTCAGAGATAGTATAACTGTTCAGTAACAACTGATGAGAAAATGCTCAACATTTTAGTCATTTGAGAAATAAAATCCAAACTACCTTGAGCTTCCATTTCACTCCAGAGTGGTTATCATCAAGAATGTTAGAAAAATAATAACAAATATTGTTTAGAAGTAAACAATGTTTATCTTTTTACACAGATAAGGGGAATGTAAATTAGCAGAAACGCTATGCAAATAAGATAATATCACTCCTTGATATATATATAAAAAGAATTAAAATTAGCATGCTACAGGGCTACCTGCGGTGTGTAAAGTTTCCTTTGTTCAGTGTTGGTACATATTCATAACCCTTCTTGATTCCTGTTTTCATTCCTTTGACACCCATGTCTTTCATGTCTGTCACATATTAGAAACAGCTACCTGTTCACATCTTATCATCTAAATTTAGTTAGCTCTTCATTTATTCTTTGTGCTTCTCACACAGAAGAAACCATGTGAATAGTTAAACTTGTGCTTCTGATTTATTTCACTTGACATGTTTTCAAGGTACATCTATTTTAATACAAATGACTCAATTTTATCTTTGTGACAGAGTAGGACTACACTGTGTTTAAAAATCACATTTTCTTTATGCTAGGATACTAATTTCGTTATTTGACTTGAAAATTTGAATTTTAAATAAAATTTATGTATATACAATTTGGGGATACACATGATGATTACATTCACTGTATGGAATTTTCATTTGAACACTGTATCGCTTTATTCCTTTTATCTCCTCACTCCTAAGCTCTCCTTTCAAATATCCTTCTACTCTCTGTTCACAAAGCTATTTTCAGTTAATTGTTGTTTTCTGGATTTTTTTCTTTTCCTTCTTTCTTTCCCCCACCTATTTTCTTTTTCTGTTGGACTAGTTTCTTTTTTAATTCACAATATCTATTGCCCCTTTTTGTTCTCATTTATAATTTTAGATCGTGACACCAGAGAAATACTGCGATGTCTACCCATGTGTGTCCGATTTATTTCACTTATGTTGATGATCTCAGCAGCTGTCTATATGGGTATAAATGACTCAATTTTGTTCTTGTATATGGATAATACTGCAGTATATAAAGAATTCACATTCTTTTTATCTATTCATCAGTGGATGGGCAATTGGGTTGCTTCCAATATTTAGCTATTACAAACTCTGCTGCTATAACCATGGGTGCTCCTATCTCTCTGTGGTGTGATTCTTTTCATGCTTCTGGGAAGATAAACAGAAGGGGAATAGCTGGGTCAAATGGGGCTGATAATCTAGTTTTTTGAGGAATCTTCACACTCATTTTCACAGCAGTGACCCCAGCCTGCACTCCCACCAACAGAAGACAAGGGTCCTTTTTTCCCCACAGCCCTACCAACATTTGTTATGAGCTGTTTTCTTGACTATAGCCTTTCTTTCTGGAGCACATGGAATCTGAGTGCTGTTTTAAGAGATCTCTCAAATGACCAGTGGGGCAGAACATTTTTTCATATATTTATTGGCGATTTATACTACTGAGAAGTATGTATTCATCTTAGATGCCCATTAAAGGATTGGGTCTTCAATTTTATTTATTTTTGTATTTTAGGGAGGGATCTACAGAGTTTTTAGGGTCTCACTACTAGATTGGATGCTTAGTGATCAGCCTGTATACAGCCTTCCAAGGGCTGGGATTACAGGTGTGCAGCACTATGCCCAGTTTCAATTGGCATCTCAGCAAGCCCTCGGAGCGAGGCCAGCAGGGCACGCCAAGGAAGAAACCCCAGCAGCTGCTTTTGCCTAAGCAGGCGCTTTAATCCACTGAGCTATTTGGCTGGCTCTATTGCATGGCTTTATCTACTATGAAGTATACTGCTGGCATTTTGATTTTGATTCTATTAATATTGTATATCTATTTTGGAAATATAGCCATTATGACTATATTTATTTGGCGTAGGTGGAAACGGTATTTCTTTACATTTTCTGATATGCTCCTTCATTTACTTTTTTGAAGTGCTCTACTTTTTAGCTGCCATTGGAAATAGTGTATTTTTCATAATTTTTTAGTGGATTTACTGTAAGTCTTCAGGGATAGTACTGAATAGAATTGACTTGTGTTTTGTAGCTGCTACTTTATTGAGTTTGGTTAATAATTCTAAGAGTGTTTTGGTGGATCTTTTTTGAGTCTGCACTGCACCGGGGATCAAAATCAGGACCTTGCTCTTGCAAGGCAGGTGCCTATGTCACTGAGCCATCTCCCAAGCCCATCAGCTTAGAAGATTCAGACACAACTACAAACACACTCAGCCATCTTATCATTGACAAAGGGGCCAAATATTTTCACTAGTTTGTTTAATAAATGATGCTGGAAAGTACTGCCTTTCAACATGCCAAAGCCTAAAATTAGAGCCATATATATGAACATGCACTAAAGAAAAATGGACCAAACACTTGTTAAAACATACTTACTAAGTCTATTGTAATAGAAAGAAGGCAGGGATCTTGAAGACCTAGGGATAGACAGAGAGGTCATGAACAAACATCAAATTGCATGGGAAATGCTTCAAAGAATCAATGAGGATTTCACTTTAAAAGTTTTTGCATGTAAGAAGAAAGAACCAACACAGTAAAAAAAAATCCACAAATTGGGAAAAATTTTAATCAACTATCTCTCAGGCAAAGGAATTGTGTGTATAACACATAAAGATTTTTAAAAAAATCAAACCTCCAAAATCTGAAGACCCAGTCAAATAATGGGCATCTAAGATGAGTATAAAGTTTCCAGATGAAGACATACAGATGGCAAATGAACATATGAGAAAATATTTATGGTCACCGGTCATTTGAGAAATGCTCATTAAAAGAAAAGTGAGATTCCATCTCATCCCAGAAAGCATGGTTATCACCGAGAATTCAACCAATAACAAATGCTTGAGAGGCTGTGAGGAAAAGGGAACTTCTGCAGGGTTGGTGGGAGTGTGGACTGGTACAACTATTATGGAAAAAACTGAGAAGATTCCTCAAAAAGCTAGGATTAGAGCTCCCATTCAAGCCAGCTTTTCACCTCTTGGGTACTTTTCCAAATGAATGGAAAATTTGTGTCCACTAATATATGTATGTACACCTGTGTTTATAGCAGCATAATTTGTCACTACTAAATCACAATTCAAATGCCCAGCAGCATAGGAATGGATAAAAAAGGTATGCTATTTTGACACAAGGGAGTATTACTTAGGTATAAAAAAGATCAATTTGAGGCTTTTATAGATAAATGGATGCAAGTAGAGACCATGCTCATAAGTGAAATAAATCAGACTTGCATGTGCAAACATTGTATGGTGTGGCTAGTGTAAGAACCTAAAACAGGAAACAAAATGTGAAAGGAACAATAGATACTGTGAGAGGGAAAATATCTGTTTCAAGGGAAGGAAAAACTGGTACGAAGAAGCGTGGATAGATATATTCATATGTATATGCACATGGTTTGGATAATTGTACTGCTGATTTCTGTTAGTTTCTACAGTTGGGTTATTTGTGGGTTATTTGAAAGATAAGGCTATGACCTATTGTGCTGCTATAAATGTGGGTGCACATACATCACAGCAGTATGACATTTTCAGTTCATCTGGATCAATACCCAGAAGGGAAATAGCTGGGTTGAATGGGACTTCCAATCCTAGTGTTTTGAGAAACATTCACACTGATTTCCATAGTGGTTGTACCAGTCTATATTCCTACCGACAGTGCAGAAGGGTTCCTTTTTCTGCCTTTGTGAGGAATTCCATCCGCTGTCTGTTACATGGTACCAGGTTGAAAAGTATCAAAGAAAAAAGACAACCATCAATGGCTAAGAAGAGTGTGAATATAAACACTTTTCTCACACTTTCAATTACATGCAAAGTCAACTGATCACAAACTAGGATCAGTGTTCAAATGACAAAAATTTTATTACAGTAAAAAGCATTCTCACATCACAAAACATGGGTGTGTCTTGTTGCTTCTTTGTTTCTAACCTAAGTGATTCTCTAGGGCACTTATAAGTCTAATGCCACACTGGATCCTTTTGTTCATTTATTTTTTAATTTATCTTTTATTTTATTGAAGTACAAATATCAATGAGACAGTTTTAAGACACCTTAACAAGAAAGATTCAATAAATTAATACATTGCAAACTGTTTTCATAATATTTTGGTATTGTACAACGTGCATACATGATACTACACTTACAGATATTATTACAGCAGATGTCTCTTATCCTTTTAAAGCTGGAGATGCCTCTTTCTTCTTTGTTGATGTAGAGAAATGGTGGCTTCAAGTGCTTGTTCCCTTAGAGGTTACAGAAACCCCAACTTGATGGAGGGAAAAGCCCCTAGAGATGGGACTGTCAATATGGTAACTAAAGAGTTGTCTTTTCTCTCATTTATGCAAGAGGGCTGGGCCTATCACCCTCTGTGAAAGACATCCCCAGTGCTAAAATGGGCAATTTTATGAGGCAAACTTTCACTATCCTAAAAAGGGGGTTCAACTTAATATTTTCTTTAAGATTTTGCTTATGTGTCCTCCTGTAAGTGGCCATGGCAGCCTTTGGGGGCTGTGTCTGTGGCACAGGATGGACCTTTCTGGAGACCCCACTGCCTGTGGGTTTTGTTTTGTAGGTCTGCTGCTCACACTGATTTTTAAAAAATACTTAATCACATTTTGTTATGGAAAATCTCAAACATATAAAGGTCAATATGATAATCCTCCATATACACAGCATCTAGTTTTCATAATTATTAACACTCTCCTAGTTCCTTCTACTCCCTCCCTTTTCCCACTTGACCGTTTTCAAGAAAATTACAGATAGCATTTTATTTCACTGTAAACAGCAATTGTCTTCATAAGCTCTGCTGTTTGAGAAAATGTATAGCAACCCCAAGACAATCTACATTCAGGACCACTTCTGTGTGAATCTGTGTTTCATTCATGACAGCAACATAGATGATTTGAAAAACAGTCATACATATATGTGCATGTTGTATTATTTATTTCGCCTTTGATCAAAGCTTGTAGGGCATCTGGATGTGCAGATCCTTTGCAAGAGTTCCAGCCCACAGGCCAGGCACGCTGGTCTATCCACTAACTCAGACATTCAATCAAGCCCCGTCTTGCAGTTTCCTCCAGTTGGCTTCCTCTGCTGACTCCACCACTCCCCGTTAAGTCTCAAGGTCCAGGATCAAGCTAGCTTCTGTCCGGCACATAAAGCTGTAGGAAATCCACAAAATTTCTTCTCATAAGAGGTTTTGAAGTCCTCTGTGATCTCATCCTGTGCTTAAGGGAGTCAAAGATGGGGAGGAGGAGGATTTCCTCAGGAGCGGAAATGGGCTGCACTCTCAAGTGTCCTCTTTCTCAAGATTTTCTTTCCATCTTATCACACTGCCATGTGGGAAGAATTTTTCCCACAAAGTCAGAGTGTGGGGAAAAGGTGACCATGAGAATGGCACCATTAGAGGTTCCGCTGACCAAGTCACAGGGACAGCAGGCCTATGGTATGGGAGTCCCACCCTCTTTTCTCCCCCGCTTCCTGGGACTCAGCCTTCTCAAGCAGGTCCAGCTGGCCTCCTCCCCAGTCCTTCCATGCTATAATGTGGCCCCCGAAAAGGAAAGCAGCCATATCCTTCCTAGCTTGCCTCTGGCTGTGCAGAGGGGACATTGCCAGCTTACAGCCTGGTATCCCACCAGGACCAGCCACTGAGGCACTGGAGATCCAGAAGGTAGACGTGCCCGTGGGTGTACAGGAAGGGGCTTCCCTGCTTCAGCACACCTTGGAGAAAAAGCTACTGCTGGGGACCAAGTGTACACTTGTGTAGAGGTTAAACTGCTACTTGGTTTCCTTTTGGAAGTGTATCCTTAGGTTTCTGACTCCCTGGGCAGAAGACCTAAAAGGAAGGTTGGTAAACAGCAGGATTCAGGCTCTGCTCTTCCCTGAAGCCCTCTCAAAGAGCCTGAGCAATGGGATCTCAACAAAGTTCACGCGGATTCTGAGTGCTGCTTTCATCTGTGAGTCTGGCTTTTCTTCTCCCACTTTTTCTTCATGCAAATAAGTTGCTTTGCTTCTCTCCTCCCAAGATTCCCTCACAGAGCCTGATGCCCACCTCAGAGTGCTCTCCTGATCTGTTCTGAAGCAGGTTTCTCCCTTGAGCTCCCACCTTAGGGCCAGCACATCCTGTGCTTCCCTGGGCACCGCTTGCTCACAGGGCAAAACGAGCACTGTTCTGTTTGCTGAACAAAGATGCAAAACGAGATGGTTCTGTTTGCTGTTTTACCTCTCATTTACTGACATGTTATTCAACATTGAATTGAAAGCTGAATTGAAAGCTGAATTCTGCAGTGTGAAACAAAGGTGAGTCAGATATGAATTGTTGCAGTGTTAATGGTAAACAGATCTTAGTAAATTGATGATGCATATTCTTAATGCTAGAGAAACTGTTAAGAAACCATAAGAACCTGATATGAATAAGAGCCTAATAAAACAATACTGAAAGTATTTCATTAAACCAAAATTAGGGAAAGACCAACAGAGATTCAAAATTCAGAAAGGGCTGATGGAGTATATACACAATGATTACAAACCCAATGTTAGTAATTACTTCAAATGTGTGAACTAAAACAGAGTCGAAAAACCTGGAGCTTATATTTTGCTGTTCACAAAAAGAAAAAAAAAAAAAAAAAAAAAAAAAAAAAAAAAAAAAAAAAAAAAAAAAAAAAAAAAAAAAAAAAAAAAAAAAAAAAAAAAAAAAAAAAAAAAAAAAAAAAAACCAGAGGCAAAATGAAAACCTAAATCCTTCAAAAGTAAAAGAAATTAGTTTGAATGTAATAGAATAAATATATATATATTATTTAGTTCAACTATCTAGCCGGTTATATTAGTGGTAGACAAAATAGCTCTCAAGGCACAGAGAAATTCAACCCTCTCCAAAACCCACTTCCTTCATAATAAAAAGTACAAATTATCAAAGAGATGTAAAACTTGTTAAACTTTATACAGCCAGTAACAGAAAAAAATCTCTGATCATGATTAAATATCACTAGAAATGAATAATAATGAAATGCTCGTAGAAATCATAATACACATCTAAAAATAAGATAGGATTATAAACTAAAGCAAATAACCCTCTTTTTGACAAAAGTCTTCTTGGTGTTACCACAAAAATAGAACAAAATCAATTTGGTGTGATCAAAGTAAATTTA